>JAFIRS010005324.1:0-60065 GCA_018342105.1 Gonioctena quinquepunctata | reverse complement strand
TCACATCAGTAGCATTCGTCAAAAATTAAAAAAAGGGGTACATCCTCAGGGGTATACACCACAATAATGCACATAAAAAAGGTTATTTATTTCAATTGAAGGACAAATATGGCATGAAGACACAGAAACCTTGAAGATCGGAGAGACACTGATTCGAAATACTCTTCTCCTGGGATATTTCAATGAAATATCCCCACCCTACAACAAATCCGATGCGATGCGCAATCTGTATGGATTTTGAGGAGATTCTCTTGATATTCAACGCACTCATCAATACTCGCAGTTCACTCTTAGCTCTCTCACAGGACAAACGCCCTCCTTTCTTGGAGAGTGCAAGGATTCATGAAGGTCATGACTACACAGAAAATGTATGCCTACACCACAACTTTAGTCAAGGTCAAACAAACATCGAGATCAAATCTTAAGGTTGCCGAAACAATCCCAACATCAAAACTCAAGGTCAAATCTCAAAGTCAAAACTTAATGTTATGAATCTCAAGGTCAAACTCAAGGTCAAGTCGAATCTCAAAGTCGACCAAACCCAATATCAAAACTCAATGACAAATCTCAAAGTCAAATCTCAAGGTCAAACACACACACACTGCACACCTGCAACCATTCAAGGTCACACGTGACGTCATAGTGGTGGGGGGAGAGCCAGAACCGGCTTAAATCTCCTACTCAAGGAGAAACAATGTTTTCTGTCTCATTTACCTCATGAAGTAATAGCGAACTACTTGAATTCACTTATTGGACTAGCTTGGGCTATGTTTTCCGCGAACATGTAAAATCAATTATTTGGTTTCACCATGCCTGAATATATTGCATGTCAATTATCTGCATGATTATCGGATTTCCATGCCAGATATCCAATAAGAATACTTTGGTCTCTCCACTCAGCAGACATTGTTACAGCACCCACTTATTATAATAATAATAATTTATTAGTCCTGTAAGATCATAAAGATGATATAGGATAAGTCAGATATGCAATTTTAGACACATAATCAATGAGATATACAAAATGGTAAACACGAAATCAAATTACAAAATACAGATATCACACACGCATAGTTAAAATAACACTTAACTTTTGAACCGCTGTAGAAACATTATCTTGCAAAATATCACATATTTAAGATAAAAAACATGAAGGTTTCAACATAGTTGTCTGTATAAAATAGAGTAAGGGATATAGATTAAATATAGATATAGTAGTATAAAATTTATATACCAATAAATAAATCCAGCAGTATTGGTTTGTAGGGTTTCATAGTTAATGTTGTAATTTTTTTTGTTTGTTGAGTTCTTCATTATAATTTAGGAATTAATCTCCCGAATATTGCAGATCCTCAGAATTTTCATTCAACAACAGCATCTGAATGCTAACACTGATCAATAGAAGAAGCCAGTCGAATGTGAATTCAAGATAATCCGAAAAATATCAGTTTTTATTTTACGAAAAATTGCGAATGCTTTCTGGATTGTATAAGAAAATGTGACAGAAAATGTTGCTATTTTTCCTTACATCGGAATTCACTCCGCAAACATTTTTTGATAGTACATACATGTCTTGGTTTGATATTTCCAATATCATATGACTGGCTCATTTGTGAAGAATTTATAACAGAAAACCTTCAAGATGTCCAAAATTGCTGAAAGGAAGAGTTTGAAGTGCCAAAAATAGTATCTCAAAGAGAAGATCTACTTTTCTGTTGCAAAACATGTTTTCAATACTAGGAAAAAAGATATACTCTTGTCGTCCCTCATCATGTGGATTCATCTGACAGAGTTACTGGAAAAGCAGTGTTTAAAACAACAATTTCATGCATGGGCATGAATGTGATTACGCAGCGTTTATTCTATTATAGAGGTTGAATAATCATCCTGGGTTCGTCTGGATTTTATTGGCAGTGCAATGTTAGCTGTATGAGCTCATATGGATCAATTAACATGGCACGGCTAGCCTATTTTTGATATTTATTATTTTCAAAGTAGGTACCTATTTATTTTGCCAATATTTGGTTAGTTTTAACACAATCTTATATATTTGCGAGTAGAAAAAGTCATGGATTTTCATAGTAATGATCCCAGTAATTTGTTTCCTCAGATATTGAACCATTTCTTCATAGTATTTTTCGTTAATTTGAACCATTTGTCGGTACCATAGAAACGGAACCCCTTAACTCAATTAACTATCTTATTTTGTCTCAACGTCTTCATAAAGAACTTTTTAACAAAAATTTAAACCGACCAAATACGGAACTAAAAAGTGAAAAATAAAATAAACCTAAGTCTCAATAACTAAGCTCCTAAACTAATGTAAGTAACCAATTTTGAGTCGGCGCCAAACAAACAAGCAAATGAATTAGGTAAGGCGTAAAATGATGGCATCGAGTTGGGCGGTGACATAATGATAATTTTTTTGAAGTAATTCAATGATCTTCGTTGATTGTTTGTTTGGCGCCGACTCAAAATTGGTTACTTACATTAGTTTAGGAGCTCAGTTATTGAGACCAAGAAGGTTCATTTCATTTTTTACTTTTCAGTTCCGTATTTCGTCGGTTTAATTTTTTGTTGGGAAGTTTTTATTTTTTAATTTTTTGTGGCTGAAATCTACTAATTACTAACTGCTTCTTTTTTTAATACTCCCAAAATAATTACTTACCCACCTTACTTCAACTATTACCAGTTAAATAATATGATTGTCTACTTTTACTATTTGTTGTAATATAAATTATTTTTGTTGTTCTGTTAAGTTTATTCCATCACTTTGTATATCATTCCATCCTCTCATAGAATATATTTATTGTGATAATGACACTAGCGATCTGTCTTCGTCAACTACATATGTGTGCCAATGTTCACAAGTGAAAAATCAATTATCTCCTATTTTTCTAC
This sequence comes from Gonioctena quinquepunctata, assembly GCA_018342105.1. Classification (NCBI taxonomy): domain Eukaryota; kingdom Metazoa; phylum Arthropoda; class Insecta; order Coleoptera; family Chrysomelidae; genus Gonioctena; species Gonioctena quinquepunctata. The sequence continues at coordinate 57,164 of JAFIRS010005324.1, read as the reverse complement.
CCGTAAGGGTGGATAATTCCATTCGAAATCCAATTATGATCAACTTTGAGGTATACCCTACCTGATAAAAAAAAATCATCCAAATCTAAGATCCCAGTACAAAGATATAGCTGACAGAATCGGTTAACGGACCAGAATTCAGAGGGTGAGTGATCAATATCCTTCATTTTGCTACCCTTAGGGGTGAACTTCATCCTTTAAATTCGAATGGGACCAACTTTGAAGTACACCCTATCCACTGAAAAAGGAATTATCGGAATCGGACGTCTCTGTGAAAAGTTATGCGTGATCATACTTAAAAAAAATTAAATATACGCGTCGACTAGAGAACCTCCTTCTTTTTGGTTCCGTCGGTTGAAAAGAAAGGAGATTCTCCAGTCGACGCGAATATTTTTTTTATATATGACCACGCTTAACTATTAACAGAGTGGTTAGATTGTGATGATTTCTTTTTCAATGGATAGGGTATACTTTGGAGTTGGTTCAATTTGGATGTGAAAAAAATCCACTCCTAAGTGTAGAAAAATGGGGAATGATTGTTGGTTCACCCACTGAATTTTCACTTCTTAACCGATTCTAAAACTAGGGGATGATTTATTGATTACCTGAGAACCGATTCTGTAGAAACTTGGCACACATATCTAGTTCTGTTGGTACTTCGACATAATGGAGGCCCGGAGTTGATCGGATGACGACGGAAGAGAGTCGAGAGATCTCAACGGTTCACAGCAGCTACCTCGTGCTTGGGATAATATGTACATATATAATTACATGTCCTGACTAACTGACTCACTAAACCTAGGAGCTGAAGTTTTTACAGGATATTTTTTTGATATTCCATCCTCAAAATGGTGAGCAGGTGGATGAGAAGGGGGGTGAAAGTGAACGTACAGTTGGGGTTGAAATAAGAGTCATGGAAATTAGTATTTGGGTTCTTCTTCACAAATAGAGATAAATGTGTTTCAGAGTTTTTGAAAATTCATATCATACTGTTGGTTTTTGCGGCGAATAGACCGATGACAAAATCTTTGCAGTTTTCTCATTCGCTACAAATGATACAGAAGTGTATTTATTGAAATTTGCAGAGTTCCAGAATTTATTGAAATCTTCAAGTTTTCTAAGTTCTTAAGATATTGTTTTTCTTTTTTTCTGATCAAGTTCGTCGCTGATTCACCTAGTTCTTTATTTTTTTTATTGTTATAATCTGAGTTCAATCTGGTTTTCCTATAATGATTCTCCTTCTTGAATATCTTGATTATTTGACAGCTGCATGTGTTTTAGTGCGATGCAATATGGCAAAACGTAAACATATTACTTTGTCTGTAGAACAAAAGGGTGAAATATGCAAGACGCGTTGATCCGGATTTTTTATCAATCCGGATCAGTCCTAGCTTGGGCCCAGTTTCACCGAACAGCTCTTGATCTCAGATTTATTAAACTCCCCTTGTTAGTCAAGCAGGCTCAACAGTGCTCTCTGTTTCACCATGCAACAACCCGTCCGAAGATGATCACGATTAACCAAATCGCGATTAAATCGCCAAACCACTTGGCAACATTGTGAACAAAAAGTTATAAAGTATTCTGTGTCGTATTAGCAGTGATGACCACCCTTGGCGCTATTGTCGTCAGTCACATATCATTCATAACATAACCAAGTTTGGCAGAATATCATGTGTACCGGTGTATACAAATTCGATTTTGCCGAAAATATCGAGTGATGTGCCACGGAATGTCGATGTTAAAGAAAAAAAGGAACCCTATATGTATTTACTTTTTGATAACAATGACTGATTTCAGATCTCTTTAATTTGATCTATATGTTAGCGAACCAGATTCATAATATGAATTTATAAATATAAAATGATGACTTTTTATTTTATGACTTTCCCCATGTTATTGAACAAGATTTCCATGTAATTTTTGGATGTGAATTAATTATTTCCTCTGATGACTTTTGCCTATATGTATGTGAAAAAGATTAACATTTAATTATTGAACGTTAATAACCGAGTTCCTGTTTGTTGAGTTTTGTTATACAACTAAACTCAATTTTGTACATCAGCAGCTTTTATTACCTGAACCTCATTTCACAGAACCACACATGTAGTATGATAAGGGGGCCAAGTATTCAAGGCACAACACACGTAGGTTCTTGCAAAGCTAATCAATAGAATACAAAATGCATGTAAGCATAAATGTCTCTAACAATATTCAGCCAGATAGCGCCTCAATTTCCTCGAGACTGCCCCAACTCGACTGACTGACAACTTGACATTTCCTTCTTTCTGTCCACAGGGTGATTATATTACAACACATACTGAAAAAAAAACAATATAAGTATTTGTATTCTTTTTATTAACAAATTTAACTCTTTCACAAATAATATTTCATTCAAACATATTGATAAATTATTCCTTGCACTGAATTTCATTATCTTCAATACTATAAACAGATTTTTCTTAGTTCGTGACCATGAAGCCAAAACAAACTTATCTGAAGTTTGACCTCTTATTAACTGCTATTGATCCTGCCTCACTTCTGGACGTGGATCTTCCACAATCTCTTTTTCATGTTTTTCCACTATGACCCTTTCAATTTCCTTGCGTTGCCGCTATGGCCTTACCAGCCTAGAATAGACGTATTAGCATTTGCTTTGCTATCATAGAAATGCCATAACATTTTCAATAATCTTCAGGCCGGCACAAACCTTGTAAAGTATTGATGAACAATATCAGTAACCAATTCAAAACGAAAATGAAATAATTAAACTCACTTTCCGTTTGCAAATTCTATTTGTTCCTCAACTGATACCAGTATTTGAAGTGCAGCTTCTTTTGAAAGTCGGACTCTTGTCTCAAACTCTGCATTGTGCAAATTTTGGAAATGATTTTCCCCTCGGATCTATCGAGGATGTCGAACGACAAATTCATCATCGCTATCGTCTTCAAAGGCAAGATCATACACCCGTCGAAATGTCATTTCAACGAAATGTCACATTAATCTCAACTTGAAGTCCTCCTAAAATGGACGATTTGTGCTAAATCGCGATTAGTCGATTCTATCGCGCTTTGGAGTGTGGGGAAACGCTACATTACATTAATCGTGATCTGAGGCCTCAGTTAATAGCTGAATAGAGATTAAAACTTTTGGTGAAACTGGGCCTAATAAATCCGGATTATCGAGTCTCTACTGTACAGGGTGATTCAAAAGTACTTTTACAAACTTCAGGAGGTGATTCCTTGCAATATTCTCATATGAATTGTCGAAATGAATATATGTCCGGAAACGCTTCGTTTCCAAGATACAGGGTGTTGAAGTTTTATCTTTATTTTGTTTTTTTTTAAATAATTTTCGAAATACTGACCTTAATTAAACGAAAATTGGTATTGAGAGGTTTTTTGAGGTGTCGTATTCGAACCTGATGTTATTCTCCATTTTGAAGATTCATTACTTTCTTGAGCGCACTTCTAGCACATTTTTCAGTAGAAAAATCAATTCCTCTATCACATCTACGTAAAAAAGCTACGCCTGTCCCAACTAACATTATAGGAAAATTATACCAAGCAGTGGGGTAAAACGGCTCCAAGAAGTCCGAATTTACCCATTTCTGACCAAATATTTCACCTTCAAGTACTAACTAACTCCAAAGTTATAATTGGAGTTATAAAAACCACAATTGAGACCACCAAATCTCCTTCAAAAACAAAAAACTTCCTCATGGGTTAATAGAGTTATTTACTAGGTTGAATTTTACCTAAAGGTAACCAGCAAAATGTGTTCAAAATACTTGGAACTCTCAGGAAAAACCTTCTGGTGAATATTTACCTAATTATTACCTCATGTGTGTTCATATAGTCAGGGAATTGACAAGTCAGTAAACAGGTCTACTATATACTCTTCATTACCTATTTTGGCACCAATAAAGTTAAAGGAGTTGCCTGGACCTTTCTTGGCCTAGTTTATACCTACTGCTCTACAATGAGGGCGTGATTACCACAATATTTGTCTAATCAGACTACATGTCTACAACGAAGTCAAAGTTACCTAAAATAAAATCCTCAAAGTAACGTAGTCTATCATCAGATATTAAAAACCAAGTCGATTCAGATGAGGATGACATGATACACTTCACTTCCTTTAATTTTTTTATTGTCCCCTTAATTTTAGAAATCTATAAAATGCCGAGCAAAAATTTTAATAGAGTTAGTGAACCATACAGGTATACCACCAACTATTATCGATTAGCTGCCAGAATGAGAACAAATGATAATATAATCCGAAAGCATCCTATACTTCCCGATGTCCAGAGATCAGAGCCATCATCTTCCACTCAGTCATCATCAACTACAGAAATTAATGTAGAGTGTGAAATTGCTTTTACTGATGATGATACCGGGGAAAAATATGGGTCAGAAGACGATGAGTTCAATGGGAATAAGGAACAAAGCTTGGAAGATAACCTCTCATTGTTAGAGGAGCTGAGACATTGGGCCTTGTCGCATAAAGTCTCCATACAAGCAGTTGGTGACCTACTAAATATATTAATAATGCATGGAAAATCTGAATTACCAAAAGATGGTGAACACTCTCCTTTTTGTTCCCACTTATGTGGTACATAGGAATATTCAACTATGGGTTTTTCTGACGGTAACTTTTTTAAAACACTCATCCATTATTGAAATAAAAACATGAAAGCGTCAACCTTGAACTTTGGTTAGGTCTCAGGTCTTGTCATGTCGGTAAGAGATACTGAACAATGAATGGGCTGCGTTCAGAAAGCTTCGTCTGTCGCCAGCGGTAAAATACAGCCGCGACGTTTTCAATGATGCAGCGACAAAATGGAATTCAATGAAGTTCATCCTTTTGAAGTAAATGGATGAAAAAATGGTATTGAATACGCAAAAAAATCAAATCAAATAGAAAATTTATTTTAACAAAAATAAGAGATTGATGTGTTGAAATGATGAGTTTCCATGGCTTCGAAAATTTCAAAACCAATCAAGCAAATCATAATTGGTCGATTTTTTAATGGTATTTACAGTTGGCTGATAAATTGTATATTTTCGGGCACCGCATGCAGAACGCAGAAATGTCAAATCAAAATTATTCAGCCAATCACAACACACCATTTTATATTTAAAATGTTATGATTGGCTATTTCTCTTCGGAAAGAGATTTCCCCATTAGACCATAACATCAATCATGGTTTCTATTCTGGGAAGATGTGCACTTAAATATAAATATCGCGTACTATTATCAACATTACTGATGGATTTGATATTTAATTTCAGAATAAACACTCATTACAGGGTTTTGTAGTCTATATCCATTACTCTGAGTAACATAGGAAACTTGGCTTTACCTTTACATTAGCAAAACATATCGATTTTTTCACCCCGTATTGACATTTGAGTGTTTCTGCACAGAACATAGAATAAGTAAAATATAAATTCAGTATCCACGATTCGCAATCCATCCAGAGAACGAAACGTATAGACATGCATGAAAAAACATCCAATAACATATATTGTATTTCATCACGTGACCACAATGTGAAAGGGTCTGAAATCCCAAGATAAGGAAAATGGACTTCAAAGTCAGGAATAAAGGTTACTTTCGACTTTGAACGAAGACTATGTGTTCTCATAGTCAAAATTTTAAGGAATTTCGACATATAGGTCCCATATGAAACGTACGCCATATTGTTCGGTTTGAACCGTTTCCGCCATTGTAAAAATAATACATAATTTTCTCGAATCGACCACATTTATAGATTGGTAGTCAAAAAATAGGTGAATATAATATGTATACACATACTTCATCTATAAAATCAGTTTTTGAAGTGTTTGATGGAAGAAGTTGTGAAAGTAGACATAAATTAATGGGTTTTTTCATACAAATTTGATAATTTGATGGGCCCTCTTGTTTTAGACGAGTAAAAATCAACATTATCACAGAAAAGTTTGGATCGCAAACATAATCACAACTACGTGTGAATGCGAAACCATCACTTATTGCATTATCTGCTATACGTTTATTCACAGTTTTTTCTTCATACGCCATATTCATGTCAACTCCAACGCTTTCACGAATAAGCATGTAGGTTAAGATATACAATATACAGTGAACTTCTATCATCTTCTTCTAACCTGCCATGGTTTGTTGTTTGTTTCATGACAGTGTTTATAACCTGAAACAGGTAAAAATGACCAAATTTTTACCATCAGAAGACTAGTCTGGAGGCAATTTTACCTATTTATGCCTTCAACTTATAAGGAAAAATGTCTTAATTTCCCAAATTTCGACTTCTGAATTACTTCCATTTTTTTCCCCATAATGGTAAATTTAAAGTAATTATAACGCAATAAATACCTTCGCCAATTAGGGCGCTGACCTATTCGAAGGTCGAAATGACGTAAATTTTACCTATAATGTTTGTTGGGGTTACAAGTCGCTATGAGCTAGATATTTGAAAATTCCAAATCGATTATTTGATAATCGATGCGTGTTGAAGTTATTACCATTATTTTGCATTTTTCACAAAAATGCTTAGGAAATGAATTTGACGTTTAAGTAAGTAGTTTTGGTTTTTTGTAGGGGGCGTCACCTATTCTATTCATTTTTACTCGTTTGAAATAGTTATTTTCTGTATCAAGAGTGCAAAATCTGTATTAGTTTTAATAAAATTTGCAAGAAATATCAACATTTCATTTCAAGAAATTTTCAATATATAGAATAAAACAAAATAAAGGGAACTAAATTGTATTCGAATGAATTGTTCATGGTGTCCACCTTCAGCGAAAATACAGGCATTCAGTCTTCTAGTTTCTTATTGTTTCACAGGCGTCTACTTTCGGTTTCTTAGATCTTCCTCGTTCGCCAATGGAGTTTTATGAACAAGTGACTCCAAATGTCCCCAAAAATGAAAATCTAGCGGGCTTAGATCCGGTGACCTTGGTGCCCACGCCTGGTTAGGTTCTTCTACACCCCTACCGATCCATCGATTTGCATAGACAGTGTTGAGGAATTCCCTGGCTACAATGCTAAAATGGACCGGAGCCCCATCATGCATAAACCACATGCGGAAACGAATTTCTAATAGTACATTCTGAAGTAGTCCCGGCAATTCATTTTCAAAAAAATCCCTGTTAGTTGCGCCATTCAGTCGGAACGGAAGAAAGAAAGGACCTATCAAGTGATTATCAATTATTGCCGCCCATAAATTTACAGAAAATTGATACTGATAATGTCTTTGACTAACTGCGTGCGGATGATTTTCCAGAGCTTAAACATGGTTGTTATGAATGTTTGTGATAGCATTTCGGGAGAATTTTGCCTCGTCCGTGAAGAGTACATATCTTAAAAATTAAGGATTTCCAGCCAATTTCCTCAAAAACCACTAACACATGTGAGTCTCGTGGCAAAAGAGCTTGTGCCCTTTGAATATGGTAAGAATAAAATTGTTGATCGTGGATAATTCTCCAAACTGTGGACTGAGTAGAATTGAGAGCTTCAGCAATTATTCTTGTACTTGTTTCTGGATTCTCCTCGAGAGCGTTCAAAACAGCTTCTTTCAATTCTGCTCATGGCCTTCCCATTATATCAGCTGCCCTTGAAGCTACTTGTTTCTGCCAAACGACGGTGGAGACTGGTAAATGTTGGAGCTGAAGGCAGTACTCGATTGGAAAATCGCTTTTGGTAAATACGTCTTGCTTCGCTCGCATTGTCATCCGCAAGGCCCTAAATAAAATGCATATCGGTTAAATGAGCATTATTGTTTACATAACCCATTTTTTCAAAATTGGTGTTTTAAAACTCACAGAAACTTCAACAAAACAACAAAACGTCTAACGTTCACATAATATGTAATAACCAAAACTACGCACTTAAACGTCAGTGAGAAATGCAAAATAATGTAATAACTTCAACAGGCATGGATTATCAAATAATCGACTTGAAATTTTCAAGTCCAAATATCTAGATAACGATTGCTTATAGCGACTTGTAACAGGGGTAGCTTTTGTAAGAAGATATGATAGAGGAATTGATTTTTTCACCAAAAAATGTGCTAGAAGTACGCTCAAAAAAGTTATGGATTTTCAAAAAAGAGAAAGACGTGTAGGTGGCGCCCCCTACGAGCAAGAGCAATAATAAAATCAGGTTCGAATTCGACAACTCGAAAAACCTCTCAAGATTAATTTTCGTCAATTAAGGTCAGTATTTCGAAGTTTATTAAAGATAAAACGAAAATAAGAATAAAACTCCAACACCCTGTATCTTGGAAACAAAGCGTTTCCGGACATAAATTTATTTGGAAAATTCATATTAGAATATTGTGAGGAATCACCTCCTGAAGTTTGTCAAAGAACTTTTGAATCACCCTGTATATTGGTTTCATATAAGTTTTACTATATTTCATTTTTGAAAAATCATTCACACAAAAATTTCTTTTCATAATCCACATGTGTTCAATATGAATACATTTTTCTATAATATGCACATACAACTTATGAATTACAAACTACACCTAGGATTGATTTGTTGAAAATATGAACAGGATGTTCATAAAATCGGATGTGGACTTAAAGATAAACTTTAGTCAATATCACAATTCACAGAAAAATCTTTTTATCAATATCCAATTGAGAATGTTTCCCCTTTTCACACCTAGGATGTTATGTTTTTTTTATAAGCCTTTACATATCAGATTCACAAACATTTTTTATTGTGAAATAGAAATTGTATAGCTTTGGAATGAGATCCATTATAAATTCTTCGTCCCTAAAAGTTTCAACTATTAGAAATTATTTTGGGGACCAAATAACTAAATCACAAACCGTCAAACCACAAACATACATTTGAATTTGGCATTGCGTGTAGTATTCATGAGTTTTCTTCAATTCTACACATCCCTTGACCATTTACAAATACGTGCCTCCAAATGTTTCTGTTACTCTATCGTTAATAGGTTTTGTTTTGCATGGAAAACGACATTTTATTCCAAGTAGTTTTTCAACGCATCCATCTGAAACGACAACTCAAATGCTTAACCATGGCTGCAGGGGCGAAATATACGTTCAAATTCTGTAAACTTCATACTCTGGATATTCCTTGAATGCGAGATTTTCTTTTTGCAGCCCATATTCTACTTTTCCTTCGTAGTTGTTTTATTTTATGTGCTTTTGTTGCTGTAATTCATGTGTCGCTCTTGCTGCCATTCGGAAGAAGATTTTTTACTGTCACTACTGCATTTTGGTCCTGTAACACAATTCTTTGATTTTTTTCATTCGATAAATTAACGCGTGGAAAATAAAAGTGTTTTTCAGTGTTGAAATTGAAAAAAAATTATTCACGTAATTTTCCGAATTATATGATGACGAAAAAAAAAACAACTTCACCATAGATACACTTCAAGTTCTTATCTTCTTCGGCTTTTTGTTTTTTAATTCTAAGTTCTGTTGCCTTTGCGAGATCTTCCGCAGTTTTGACTCTTAAATTATAACGGTGCGCGCTGAATTAAATCTTCGGGGCGAATTTGCCTAGGACCTACAGATTTCATATCAATCGAGGCGGGGAAAAGTTCAGACAACCTTGTGGCTTAGGAATACATCGCCTCCGTTTGTTGACTGGCAGATGGTTTGCCCCATTATTGTTCTAAACTTGTTTTGGAAGTCCCTCGGTGAGCATTCAGTATGAAAATACTGCGTAGACGTGTTTACAGTCGCCACAAGCATTCGCTCTGCACGTGCAGGAAGTTTTCGTAACTTCTCTGTTACAATCTACGAAAAAAAAAGTCAATTTACAAATTTTGAAAGTTCATTTTTCACATTGGTATAAACAATGAAATTTTTTCATACTAATAATAACAAAAATATAAATAACATGCATGAAACATATTTTTATTCATGTGATACACATTTAAAATATTTTTTAGTGAAACTCTGACAGTAACCGAACAATATAATAATAAATGCTTTTATTGAGAGGTTACATACTCGGTACATAGAACCTAACAAAAGGCAGGATTCAATATCTGCGCATGAAACTTCATTGCAGAGCTTGCTCTTCCATCCAAAGATCAGAATATATTCTTGATCATGCTTAATTTCAAAATATGCATGACAAAAATAAAAAATAATGAAAAAAGAACAAATATATAGGAAAAAACAAAAAATATATCCAAACCCAAGCAACAAAAAATATATATATGAATATATATATATAAACATAGAGAATAAGAGAAATTTGTTACTCCTAGTGCGTTCTGAGTAACGCAAACAAATAACGAGAATGAGATAAATTTGTTACGAATCCAAGAGGGCCCACCATCCGCCAACAGCTGTTTCATGGTTTCCCAATCATCAGGACGGCTTGTGGTCTCTTTCAAATTCGTATCAAATATCTCATCGTGTTAATACCTACCGGCAAGTACAAGAACTTGAAAAGCATCAAATTATAGATAGTGACACCTATAATCTGTGTGTTGAAGCTTAGACCTGTTATCGTGGAATTTCAATGGCACGAAATTTCGTGCACATTAACAGGTCACCAACAGATGTCAGCATAGGCCAATCCACGATACCAATATCGTACTCCTAGTGCGTTCTGAGTATCGCAAAACAAATAACGAGAATAAGAGAAATTTGTTACGAATCCAAGAGAGCCCACCATCCGCCAACAGCTGTTTCATGGTTTCCCAATCATCAGGATAACAGGTCTAAGCTTCAACACACAGATTATAGGTGTCACTATCTATAATTTGATGCTTTTCACATTTTTGTACTTGCCGGTAGGTATCAGCACTATGAGATATTTGATACGAATCTGAAAGAGACCACAAGCCATTCTGATGATTGGGAAACCATGGGACAACTGTTGGCGGATGGTGGGCTCTCTTGGATTCGTAACAAATTTATCTCATTCTCGTTATTTGTTTGCGTTACTCAGAACGCACTAGGAGTACAACTATTGGTGTCGTGGATTGGTCTATGCTGACATCTGTCGGTGACCTATTGATGTGCACGAAATATCGTGTCATTAAAGTTCCACGATCACAGGTCTGAGCTTCAACACACAGATTATAGGTGTCACTATCTATAATTCGATGCTTTTTATATAAATATATATATATGTATATATATTTATATATATATATATATATATATATATGATCTAGATCTAGATCTAGATGACCTAGATGATCTAGATTTTAAACTTTTCATTTTAATCGTTGACAAACTGTTTTTGCTTATATTTTAGTCTGACCCATTGAGAAAGGCCAAAACCCTGGCTGAAACGTCTGGAATTAATCAATAAATAACATGAAATAACAACCTCTGCTTTTTTAAATGAACCTTATATCCAAGAAAGGAAAAACAAAAAAAAAATATATATATATATATATATATATATATATATATTGGGTAAAGTGGGTTCTTGAATCTTGGTGATTGTATTTTTGGAGTTTTCTTGGGTTTCAGATTCGATTGTATTGAAAGGAGGGGAAAATTAATTTTTTTAGACGTTTCGCCCTCGTTCGGGGGCATCTTTAGTGAACTTTATTAAAAACATTAAAAACATTTGAATCTGAAAATAAAATATTGGTTTGGATAACATCATATGTAGAGAGTTAGGTAGTGTCTGAAAATGAATTTAATTACATTTTGGGTTACGTACCTTGGTTTTACCATGATTGTGTTTCGTTACCAACAAGAGTTGGATTTCGGGGCGGTGTTAAATCTTGTTGTATCATTGTTTCAACGAAAAACTTTCAATATTGTGTGGTTTGTTGTTTTGTCAATTGTCATTGAAGGCGCCTGAACGACGTAGTGTAGAACTATTTATAGTTATTTTGTTTGTTGTTGGTAGGCCCGTAGTACTCTTCGCTGGGGTAGTGTAGTGAACGTGTGTGGGGGTGATATGGGTGAACTGGATAATGATTTGTCGCAGCTGAAACAAATCATTATTCAGTTCACCCCCACCCACGTACACTACACCATCCCAGCGAAGAGTACTACGGGCCTACCAACAACAAACAAAATAACTATAAATAGTTCTACACTACGTCGTTCAGGCGCCTTTAATGACAATTGACAAAACAACAAACCACAAATGAACGTTTTCCGTTAAAACAATGATACAACAGATTTAACACGCCCTAAATCAACTATTGTTGGTAACAAAACACAATCATGGTAAAACCAAGGTACGTAACCCAAAAGGTAATTAAATTTATTTTCAGACACTACCTAACTTTCTACATATGATGTTATCCAAACCAATATTTTATTTTCAGATTCAAATGTTTTTAATGTTATTAATAAAGTTTACTGAAGATGCCCCCGAACGAGGGCGAAACGTCTAAAAAAAATTAATTTTCTCCTCGTTTTAATACAATCGAATCTAAAACCCAGGAAAACTCCAAAAAAAATATATATATATATATATATATAAAATAACTATGAATTTGAAATAAACTTTGTAGAAAGGATATTCCTTGAGGTTGCAGTCAAAATAATGGCCTATGAGAAAAGAAAAACTCTTTCTTATTTAGTCAAGCTTTCGAAAATGTTTATTTTCATTATCAAGACAAGCTGTGGAGAAAAAAGAAAACACAATTGTGAAATACGATTTTAAACAAAACTTACTAAGGTGAGGTTAAGTGAAGACAGCGAACTAATCACCATTTCGTGATTGAGGAACTTTTCAAAATCATATCACTATGACCCACTACTAGTAATATATATATAAAAATTAAACAATGGCACTCGCAGATATTGTTTTAGATACTTAATTTAAACACTTTAAAATTTGACAAGCACAATAATTACCACATGGTTGAAGCATGACTGAAAAAGGAAAATGGTGGATGACAAGTAATACATGACATGAAGTGTCAAGTGTCAATGTCATCTGTCCAAAAATGAACAGTCAAGGGAGAACCATGTGTTTTGTCCACAAGACAAAAGGAATAGTACCAATCTATATGACAAAAATTGTTAAATGAGAGGAAAAACAAAGAATACTAAGCAGTTTTTAAAATTCAATCGGAATCAAGTTTCAACAAGTAATTGTAAATGACACTAAGGTTGGAAATATCAGATCGTTTATTCATGCTGTTTGGTTCATTTTTTATGAAAACCATTTCTAGGAAATTCCTTTTGTGGAAGTTATTCTCTACTGCTAAAATGGAAGGGTTGTTGAAATTACTAAAATGATTAGAATTTATATTATGTTCAGCTAATGCACAACTGTTTTTTTTATTTTGCAATCAAAAATCAAAAAATAAAAAAATAATAAAAAAAAAAAACTTATTAGTGTCATTTGAGATATCTGAAACATTAAGGCCACTGAGCAAATCACTTTGAAGGTTTTCAAACTTAAAAGTGGAGAATAACCGTTCCGGTTACCATCCTGTACCACTTAAATATCACTAAGAATTTACAGTCACTTTCAAGAGTGTATGATAGTTTCGGTAACGTTTTGGTAATTTCCATAAAACTTTCAATGTGGCAGGCACTTGATTCTGATATGTGGTGATGGTAGCCACGTTCTTGCTAACTACAAATTACAATAACCTTAAAAATTCACCATTCCGCGCGATGACGAAAGCTAACCTGAGTTTCCTTAAATTATTTCATTGTGGCTTACAAAAAGTTTGTTTAGCCTGTGAAACATGAATTATTTTATTCGATATGAAATGGGTTATGCGTTTTCAATAGACAATTTTCCTTGTTGAAAAGGGAAACATTCTCAATTAGATATTGATAAAAAGATTTTTCTTTGAATCCACATCTGATTTTATGAGCATCCTGTTCATATTTTCAACAAATCAAACAATTTTCCTTGATTTTGAAGTGACCGTGGATGACGAAAACTAACCTAACTTTTCTCAAATTATTTTATTGTGGCTTACAGGAAGTTTTTTCATTAATTCAATATGAAAGGGTTATGCGTTTTCAATAGACAATTTTCCTCAATTTGGAGTTACCGTGGATTGGTCAGCGCGATAACAAAAACTAACTTAACTTTTCTCAAATAATTTCAATGTGGCTTACAGAAAGTTTGTTCAACCAATTATGTGAAACGTGAATGATATTCATTCGAAATAAAATGGGTTATGCGTTTTCAATAGACAATGTTTCTTGATTTTAAATAAAAAGGTTAATTTAAATAGATCGGATCTCTGAATTGTGCTCCTGCTTAATATTTGTACTTCAATTATTAATTCTGTTTGCATAAATGCCATCATTTTCATAACTTGTTAATCGACTATTGTTGATTGGAGCTGCATAAATCCACTATACTTGCAACATGTCCTTTCTCAACAATTAATGTACCCGCTATTCCGAGGTTAAAACTCCGAAGTGGCAGGTTATGATAGCCTGACGTGTTCGCCCCTTTCAAGGGTATAAGACCTATTGTAATTTTTAGGTTATAACTTTGTAGTGCCTGCGACGTGGGTGCCACTTTCCAATGGTGGAAAAGTTGATAATTCAGTTCCACTGGGCACTTTATGATGGGAGGAGCTTAAGAGTGGTTCTGCCACTTCAAAGTTATATTCTCCAAAAACCGCCATATTCATAGGAATATGCTGTGTCGCCATTATTAGAGAAATGATCGAAATATTCAATGAAGATTCATTTGTCATCAGCACTGCATCAAACGTAGTAATTTGTTACGTAAGTATTTGTTTCATCGAACCAAGATTGATAAAACAATGTTTGAGGGATTCAAGTACATAATTTGAGAGGCGAGTTATTTCCAAAATTATAATGTTTTTCTTAAGTAAAGGGTATTCAGATGGCGCGTGATCACAATCGAGCTACAACACCCATATTTCACCTGAAACTTTCAATCGTCTTAATTTTATCCCGATGAGAAGTATCCAAATTCAATATACTCACTTACGCATTTGTATGTTTATATGTTATATCTGTTAATCAGGAAAAATGGAAGAATGAGGAACATTCACCACAAAAATATGTTGCTGAACAGAGATAGAGCTACATATCATTTACACAAACGCAGTCAGTTGTTTAACGTGTCTAGTGTCGGCCACGTTTTTGCCAGGTGACCATCACGTGGTTGGCATGTGGCTATCTGAGATCCAGGAACGTAGATCGGAACGTAGCAGCAACCAAAAAAGTGTTCCCCATTTTGGTAGCCGCCGCGTGATAGAACCGTGTATATTACGTAGCAGTGGTTGTGGTCAAACACGTCACAAAGTTTTGCAGAATCGTCGCCGCTACGTTCCGTCCACTTGAAATGCTACTTGGTAGTGGGTAATTGGACACCATCTACGGCTACATCAACTCAATTCTTGCAACGGTTTCTCGCAGATGTTCTTCCAAAAATCATGACATAAGATTTGAAAGTGTTAATGGTCAGACAATATTTATTAGATATCGTTATTAAAGAATTCAAATCCTGATTTATTTGTTCGGGTGCATGGTTGAGATAGTCTTCTTCGAATTCTAAATACAATTGTGTATCGTCTGCGTAACAATGCATTGAATTGTAACGTAAGGACTTTCATGAATTTTCATAACATTAGTTTCATTTCCAAGGCACTCTAGGGTTTTTTCTATTCGTCAAAAACGGCAAAAGTTTATTAGGCAATTTTTTTTCAAATTTAACTACACCACTGGATTCGTGGTCGTTATAAGTGGAAACTATCAGAATTTCATAAAAAAATATTGGTTAACAACGAACTTACAACAACTTTAATTTTGGAAACAAAGTATTTGATTTTAATTTTTATTCAGATTGCAGACATATTTGAAATCTGGCAACACTGCCGATACAAATTAGAGCACAAGTGAATTTGTACATCGAAAATCCGAAGTCAATAGCTCATTCCGTTCAACAGTTATAACTACTGAAAATATGGTAATGTGAGCGATTTGTGGTGTACTAAATCACAGCCTACTATTGATTTAGTACAATACCTATGCCCAATGTATTAGTTCAGCTTTCCTCAAATTATTGATACCTTCTTTAAAAGCTTGTTTCAGTTGAGTTTTGCAGAATAAAAAAAGAAAAATTTTTTTGCTTGCTTTCTGTTTTATTATTGAATAAATAATTTTGATACTTTAAAACTTGATTCGGTTCTTTTCGTTTTTATCGGCCATTGAAAACTGCATAACTTGAAAATTAATATTACATTTTCTGTTATTTTCGAAAACACTTATAACCTGAACTTGAATAAATGATTTTAAAGAAATATAATTCACAAATCCAGTGGCGTAGTTAGATTTTTATTACAAAATCGCTTCCACCAGAAATCGCTCACATTACCATACTTTCAGGAGTTAAAACTCTAGAACGGAATGAGCTATTGACTTCGGATTTTCACTTCACAAATGTACTGGTGTTCTACTTTGTATTCCAGATTTTAAATATGTCTATAATCTAAATGAAAATTAATATCAAATACTTTGTTTCCAAAATTAAAGTTGTTGTAACTTCGTTGTTAATCAATATTTTATTATGAAATTTTCATGGTTTTCATGTATAATGACTACAAATCCATTGGTGTAGTCAAATTAAAAAAAAAAATGCCCAATAAACTTTTTTCGTGTTCAACGAAGAAAAAAAACCATAGAGTGCCTTGGAAATGGAACTAAAGTTATGAACATTTGTGTCAGAATACAGTTTTTGATGCTCAATTTTCAAAAAAAAATTTTTTTGAGAATGACTGAAAAATGCGTATTTTACAGGGGTGGTTCCATTTTAAATGGGTCACACTATATATATATATATATATATATATATATTGTATATAAATTGGTTATATCCATAATTTATGTATATTATTTACGAAAAAACAAA
Organism: Gonioctena quinquepunctata; assembly: GCA_018342105.1. Lineage (NCBI taxonomy): Eukaryota > Metazoa > Arthropoda > Insecta > Coleoptera > Chrysomelidae > Gonioctena > Gonioctena quinquepunctata. The sequence continues at coordinate 40,331 of JAFIRS010005324.1, read as the reverse complement.
TCAAAAATGGCCTCCATTATTTACAGAAAAAATTTAAAAAGTCCCCAGCTGAGGACGAGGTCTTTCTATTAAACGTCTTTCTTTTTTACTAAGAATCCAAAGCCCAATAAACCCCTAGTAATAATATACCAAGGATTCAAGAACTAAAAACAAGAATATATATATATATATACATATATATATATATATAATATAATATATATACATACATACTCAAATGCAAACACATATATATATACATATATACCTAATATTATCTTGAATATGCATGAACTATTTAGGTATAAATTATTTGATTCTTCGTAAAGGTGTTCTGAAGAAAAAGCCCGTGTTATTTTTGAGTAGATGATTTTCAGTAATCTTTTTTGCAGCACTTCAAGTCAGTAAATTTGAACCTTGGACGAGTATCCCTAGGCAGATATTCCGTATCGGATATGGCTCTCTACTGGCGAATGATATAATATTTTCAATTGGTTAATGGATAGGATCTTCTTTAGTAACCTGAATCTGAATAATATACAATTCATATTGATTTGTTGAAAATATAAACAGGATGTTCATAAAATCAGATGTGGAATCATCTGCGACTGAAAGATAAACTTTAGTCACTATCTTCCATCTCCAAGATAACCTCTTGTGGGGTATTCATGTTGAAAAGGGAAACATTCTCAATTAAATATTGATAGAAAGATTTTTCTGTGAATTGAAAAATCCACGATTAAAATGAAGTTATTTTTTCGTGAATGTCTAACAGAAAACAACTACTTCCCCGGCTAAAGCCACGCTGGACATCGAACTACATCTGATAGATATTCTGAAAAGGCCCTAGCTCAAAAGAAAAATATTTCTATCAATATTCAATTGAGAATGTTTCCCTTTTCAACAATTCATATTGTTCTCTAATAATACCGGAGTCAATTCAGTATCTCAAATTTCAAGTGTTCAGTCTCTTGGAGTACTGCAATATCAATTTTGTACTGCTTAGAATATTTGCCAAATGTCATTAGTTTCGAACAATAACATCCGTCAACAATGACTTGAAATTATTCATTGCTAAAGATTTGTTCTCTCAGTGTAGATCTGAATCATGTTCGAATTATTGAACTGGCGATACATTGCAAAATTCTTTGAAAAAGTGTATTATTTCCAGATTCAATTTCAATAAATTACGACAGTATCTCAATGATCGTTCGAATATCGATTTTGAAATTACTAATTGAATCTTTGATCTGTTTCCATAGGACACAAAATAAAAACTGAAAATACCTTCTGAAACAGTTTCACATAAACATGTTCAGGATAATTTATGGCTATAATTATATATATATTGGGTCGTTATAATTTCACTACCATACGTGCTCCGTGTGTATTACGGAAAAAGCCTCTTATTGCACTTGGGAACCCGTAAATAAATGACACATTTTAATGGCCAATGGGCACGCTGAACTTTCATAACTCACTCGATTCGGGCGGTAAGATCTCATAGGCGTCAATCGATTAAATAATAAATCTTCGATATCTAAGCAGAAATGGAAAATATATTTGGGTATTTGGAATTATAAATTGAGGAACTGGTTGGTGATAAACGTTTTTTGTAGCATATGAATCAACATTACTATTTTATGGGTGTGTGTACAGTCTAACAATGTGGATATATTTGTAACAGATCGATTATCTTGTGAAAACACGGAGTAATACATTTATTGAGAAAACATGAAAAAGTTAACTGCCGACATTTGGATATGAAAACAAGTTGAAATACACTTCGACTACGAATCTATAATGTTCATGGATTAGCTCAGAGGAATATCAGGTTTATATTCGGGAGGGTTATTGGAAAGTGGTTAGGAAAAACTGTTCAACAAGGAATCAAACCAACGAAAAGAGAAACTGGAATGCGAAATAGTTATTTTCCGACAACCTACCTGAAATACGTATCATTTCGCACTGTAAAGTAGTACACAAAATGAGATATTTCGCACTAGTGCGAAATATTTCATTTCGCACTAGTGCGAAATGAAATATTCTTCTCCACGCTCTGCGATTGGTGCGATTACCTAATATAGTTAACTATACTCTGATTTTTACTCATAGGTAGCTGTGACAATGACATATCTACAAACGAATTCATAACATTATAGTGTCAATGTGATTTACCAAGTAGATAGGTACCGAATCGTACAATTTGTTCAGTTTTCTTTGCTGCAATGTCATCCGACGATGAAACGGTAGATTCTACTCCCCCAGAAGTATGCAATTTAGCAAACGAAGCAACGAAGCAATTGCTGCCAGAAAAGTCAAAACAAGTATGATTTGGCGTACGATAATTTTATGGCATGGAGAGAAAGAAGTAACGCAAAAAGCTTCTCCGAGGTTGTTTTATTGGCTTACATAGGAGAATTGGGAAATAAGTACAAGCCAAGTACTGTCTGGTCAATATATTCCATGTTACGAACATCCTTGATAGCTAAACATAACATAAACATTGGAAATTACCTGAAACTGAAAGCGGTACTCAAAAGACGCTCAGACGGATATAAACCAAAAAAATCTAATATTTTGAATTCCCAGCAACTCAAACAATTTATGGAGACTACTCCGGATGAGAAATATTTGTTAATCAAGGTATGTTTTGATTTGCATTAACAGTTGATTTATTTAGAATGAGGTTTTTTTTGAAGAATATTGAAATTCTACTAATTTACTACTAATATTTTGTATCAATGAATCGTTGTTTACGACAAATAATATTAATGTCATTCAGTAGCTCAATGCGTCAATGTATCGACAAACACACAATATAGAATATATGGCGTTGGTTCGAATCCTGACGGAGTACCTTTTTTTTTTTATTTGAATGTTTCATAATTGAGGAGTGATAATCATGTCACTTATAATCTCATTTTATAGTAGATATATTATACAAATTGTCTAAATTATCATTTTTTTTGTCAAGATAAATGTGTATTTTAATCAGTCTAGGTTGCCTTAGCATTCGCTATAAACGGAGCTCTGAGACGAGCTGAATTGGCCAATGTGAAAATAAACGATCTGAATGATGTAACAACTGCATTAATTGTAGAGGTTCCAGACACCAAAAATAAAGTACCACGAACTTTTATATTAACAGGAACATTTTATGAAATATATAAAAAGTACGTTGATCTACGACCCAAAACCATGGTGAATAGAAATAACAGATTTTTCATTAATTACCAGAAAGGTAAATGTACCTCCCAGTTTGTGGGAATTAACAAGTTTGGTGCAACGGCCAAGGAAATCGCTACATTCTTGAAATTACCAAACCCAGAAAACTACACTGGTCATTCATTTAGGCGTTCTTCAGCCACAATATTAGTGGATAGTGGCAGTGACTTATTGACTCTGAAAAGGCATGGCGCCTGGAAAAGCAGCACAGTCGCAGAGGGTTATATTGATGAATCAATCAATAAAAAAATTGAAATATCCAATCAAATAACCCAATCTATTGAACATGCAACAACCTTCACACCAGAACTATTTGGAATCACAATCAGTCCCTACTGCGAGACCATCAACCTCCACTACAGTTTTGGAAACTAATAATAATATTATGACGGGAATTAATAATCAAGCCATTCAAGGTTTGATAAAAGAAAATAATAGTATTCCGTTAGTACTGAACAATTGTTCAAATATTACCATCGATAATTATTTTTCCAATATTTCATAAATACAGACCAAAATGTAACCAAATATTTTTGTTGAATGTTCAATAAAATTTGTTCTCTTTGTGTGATACCTATATCTTCACGCAATTGAATTGGTTTTCTGTAAAAATGATTTGTAAGTAGGTAATACAGTCATGCGAAATTAAAATCCGATATACCTATGTTTTTCATGTAGGTCGTCGGAAAAGTATAGTGTACAACTCGTGCGGAAATTAGATATTTCATACTCGTTTGACAAGATGATGAAACACGAGCCGTAGGCCTACGGTGGTTCATAATCTTGTCAAACTCGTATGAAATATCCTATTTTCCGCACTAGTTGCACAATATACTATTGTGCAATCCGTTGGGAGAAGCACTATTTTTCGTAATGAGCGAATTTCTGCGGAACGAGCGAAGCGAGTCCCGCAAAGGAAGCGAGTTACGAAAAATAGGATTTCTCAACGTGTTTCACACAATATTTTTTCTAATTTTGATATGTGATCTTTTTCAGTTCAAGTTAAAAATATTTAAAATATATATTTAAAAAAACTGAAGAACACACTTTTAACGCACTGAAAATTTAAAAACTATTTCAATATTCAACGACTATGCTGAAAAGCATGGGTGCTTTTCGGTTACGTATCTTTGAGAAACATAATACTTTTAGAGTAAGATCCTAGAGCCGGCAAACCACCTCATTTAAGCAAATCTTTCTTACTTACGTTAAAGTTGTAATGCGTTTGGCCATTAATATCGTCCAGTTAGGTTAGGCGCGAGATCTAAGCTCTGGATATCAAAAGTTTGGGAATGTTTGAATCCCCATGCCTGACAATTCTTCTTTATTTTTCACTTTGAAATTAAGAAATGATTTAGTTTTGGGATAAATATTCAAATAAAAAAAAACTCAATTTCCATTGGAAAAATAAAAAAAATCGTCAGGCGTGAGGATTCGAACCGTCGCCAGTTTTTCATATCAGAGCCTAGATCTTGCGCCTTAGACCGCTTGGCCAATTGGACGATGTTAATTGTCAAACGCATAACTATACTTCAACGTAAGTGAGAAAGTTTTTTATGAACTTCTTCACTTGTTAGTGTCTTAAAAGCGTGTTCTCATCCTTGGAGAGACTTCCATGGAAAAATCGGAAATCAATGCCACACAGAAAACTGAGTTGTCAGCTGGGGTCATTATAACCAATTGTTCGAATTATGTTATCAATATTTATAATTAGTTTTTACCATACATATTATGTATTGAATTCGAATGAAATTTAACCTTCATAATATGTACAGAGAATATAATAACAATGAAGAAGTACTTCAAGTTAAGTAGTTAACCTCAAAATTATAACAAATTTTATTTCTGTATTTTTTGTAACTGGTGGTGAAATTTACTTTGTTTAATTTTTACATTCAAAGTGACACTTTTCGAAACTCGTTGACGTTATCAAATGTTTTACTTTTCATCACCAGTTGCGAAAAGTAAAATTGTTCGCAACTGGCGATGAAAAGTAAATTTCACCACCAGTTGCAAAAAATACAGGAATAACATTTAATAATGATAATATTAAATGGACTTTATTTAACTTGGCGGAGTTTAGCTCATAGCTATTCTTCCACTCAACCAAGTGTGATTCAAATTAACAATGTCATGTACATTTATAATAACAATGATAATAAAAAATAATAATCATAGTAATGAATGTGCCTACCTCCAACATATTATTCTAATTATTTAAAGAATATTTACAGTCAAGAAGAGGTAACGAATGCAAAACGATCAAAGAAAGAGAGTACATTTAATGCACTCATAGAATCAGCCTAATATAATATCAAATGAATTATTTCACCTTATCATTATGCAGTGACAAAAACGTGGGTACCTATATCGTATGAAATAAAAATAAAAATGGAGATTGCGGAATCAGAATTCCCAAAAAATAATTTAAATGGAAACGAAACTTTCATAAAAACAGAAACAAAAAACAAAAAATTTTGCATAAAAATGTTAAACATATCGTTGCAAAAACAATGTAAGGAATAAGTGAAGATTCAGGCCTCCATAAATAATGTAACTTGAATCAAATGTGTTCAAAATTTCATGACGATTGGTGTTCTTCTTCCATTTTCTCAATCAGAGTTTGAATTTCATCCATGGTGGGTTTCATTATCCTACCTTTGATAATAACACGAATTTTCCCGTCGATTGTCCAGACATTCTTTTGGCCGAATTTTTTATTGATGTGAAGTTATCCACACTTTTCCATCCACGGTTTCTGACGTAGAGACTGTCTAACTCGGGATGGCCGAGAAATAATGTGCGTTGTTGCCAGATTTCCCAGCCACGGTTTTTAAATACCAGCCACGGTTATAATATACGTTTCATTCATGTTTCCTGGTCTATGATTCATTTATCACCCCTTCGATGAATTTTGATTGTGGGGGTATTATTATAGTTAGTAGTAATTACATGTTGTGTCATGAATGTTTCTATGTAAAGAAAAATAGACGAAAAAGCAGATTGGAAATTCCCCCGTCGGAAAAAATAATTAAATTGAATTTTTTGGGTGCTATCTCTGTTACTATTTGATGTGTCATGAATTTATTCATGTAGAATGATGGAAAATGGGAAGAAAACGCAGTTTCTGGTCTCAAATTCATTTGTTCAATTCAAATTTTTTGGGTGCTATCTCTGTTACTATTTGATGTGTCATGAATGTTTCTAAGTAGAATGATGAAGAATGAAACAAAAAAGCAGTTTCTGGTCTCAAATTCATTTGTCCTACCGTCGGTGACATCGAAAATAATTCAATTCGAATTTTTTGGGTGCTATCTCTGTTACTATTCGATGTGTCGTGAATGTTTCTATGTAGAATGATGAAAAAGGGAACGAAAAAGCAGTTTCTGCTCTCAAATTCATTTGTCCTACCGTCTGTGAGGTCGAAAATAGTTAAATTCGAATTTTTTGGGTGCTACCTCTGTAACTATTTGATGTGTCATGAATTTCTCCATTTAGAATGATAGAAAATGGGAAGGAAAAGCAGTTTCTGGTCTCAAATTCATTTGTCTTACCGTTGGTGACATCGAAAATAATTAAAATCGAATTTTTTAGGTGCTACCTCTGTTACTATTTGATGTGTCATGAATTTCTCCATTTAGAATGATAGAAAATGGAAAGAAAAAGCAGTTTCTGGTCTCAAATTCATTTGTCCTACCGTCGGTGACATCGAAAATAATAAAATTCGATTTTTTCGTGTGCTATCTCTGTTACCATTTGATGTGTCATGAATTTCTCCATGTAGAATGATAGAAGATGAAACGAAAAAGCAGATTCTGGCCTTGAATTCATTTGTCAGTTTTTTTTACTGGCTGTAAATTATACAACTCTCTTAATGAGCATATTAAAAGCTCCCTCAATTTAAATATTTTCAAAACAAGACTGAAACAGCAGCTAGTTCAGAAGGCCTGCTACACTATAGATGAGTACTTAGTATAATTTGTGTTATGTTCGCGATATATGCAATTGATTTGATTTGTATTCAATATAGCATACTTATATATACGATTGTCTCTCTTGTTGTCTCTTGTGCATTCACGTCTTCTACCTTTTCATGATATATTGTCCGAAAAGTATGTTCCTGCAAAGATGAATTTCTCAATTTTTATCATATATTTTAATCTGATGGTATGTATTTCATTTTATTTTGTTTTGATGTTTAATTTATTTTGTTTTGATGTTTATTTGTGACTTGTCATAAACATGCATCTGTCTTTGGTCCTTGTGATTGAATTTATATGTATATTTTATGATGAATAAATTGATTGATTGATTGGTCCTACCGTCGGTGACATCAGATATTAACAGAGATAGCACCCAAAAAATTCGAATTTAATTATTTTCGATGTCACCGACTGTAGGACAAATGAATTTAAGGCCAGAAACTGCTTTTTCGTTCCATCTTCTATCATTCTACATGGAGAAATTCATCACACATCAAATAGTAACAGATATAGCACCCAAAAAATTTGAATTTAATCATTTTTGAATACCGACGGTAGGACAAATGAATTTGAACCAGAAACTGCTTCTTCATTCCATTTTCCATCATTCTACATAGAAACATTCATGACACAACATGTAATTACTACTAACTATAATAATACCCACACAATCAAAATTCATCGAAGGGGTGATAAATGAATCATAGACCAGGAAACATGAATGAAACGTATATTAGAACAGTGGCTGGTATTTTGAAACCGTGGCTGGGAAATCTGGCAACAACGCACATTATTTCTCGGCCATCCCGAGTTCGACAGTCTCTACGTCAGAAACCGTGGATGGGAAAGTGTGGATAACTTCACATCAATGAATTTTTTTGCCAGTGCAATGACTGATTGAGAGCGTTGGGGCGTAAGATCTTCTTTTATCGAAATTTGTTATAATTTTAAGGTTAAACTACTTGTAGTACTTCTTCACTGCACTAAAAGGTGAAAAATAATTTTTAAATTCAACGACTATGACAAAAAGCGTGTGGTGCTTTGTCGAAATCAATTAGAATAGTCCATGATACCAGAGCCGACAAACCTACGTTATTTTAGCAAAGCTGAAATTTTGACTATGTATATATGTGTGTGATGTGTAGTTGAGAACGTATGCGTACTCAATGGCTTGAAAGCGAGGATCTTTCACAGGTAGCAGGTACAAAAGTACATAAAAAAACTTTCTTACTTACGTTAAAGTATGGTAATGCGTATGACAATCAATGTGCTCCAGTTGGCCGAGCGGTCTAAGGCGCCAGACTGTGCTCGGTATCTCAAAACTTAGCGTGGGTTCGAATCCCATGCCTAACGATTTTTTTTTATTTTTCACTTTTAAATTGAGAGGTATTTTATTTTAATTTGAGTATTTATTGTCGTTGAATAATAAAATTATTTTTTTATTTTTAGTGCGTTATAAGCGTGTTCTTCAGTTTTTTTAAATATATATTTTTTATATTTCTAACTTGAAAAAGGATCACATTATATCAAAATTAGAAAAAACATTGTGTGAAACACGTTGGGAACTCATTAATAAATATTATAAAATTAGTCTGGCACCTGTTTGTCGGTATTGTCTGGCAAGTTAATCAAGGTCCGCGCGTCATTAGACCCTCTCGCACGTCCCCGATCAGCTTTACAAACCTACATCCTGGAATTATTTTTTAATAGCTGATACTTTTTCGTACAGTGTCCGCCAAAATCTTGGAACCATATGGGAAATTCTTTTATTAATAGTTTCCCAGAAAATTTTATTCCTCATAAAAGTTGGTGCAAACAATTAGACTGCATACGCTCATAGCCGATATTAACAGTGGCGTGCGGCTGAGCGAGAATCGGGCGATATTCTAAATTCATTATAGAGCAAAGTGACATTTCTATGAAAAATATCGACAAATGTTATTGAAAAAATAGAAGTTATTCCCAGTTATCCAGTAACTGATTTCGATAACTGCTTAATGAGTTGGCCTCAGTTTTTAATGGAAATTATCGAAAATAATTTTTGCGTAGTAAATTACTAAATAAGCATAAATTGTCTGTCAAAGCAATTAAGTGATCTAACAAAATCTTGAAAATGAGTCCAAAAAATCAGTAATGGAAAGATAATAATAATAATAATTCAATAATAATAATTTATTGGCCCAAGTAATGAAATAAAACCAGTCAATCTTCATTAGAAAAATATTTGCTGAACTAATATTAACCACAAAATGAATATTCAAATTAAGACTTGGTAGGTAGGTGTACCTACCTAACTGGATAAGTGGTAAATCTTTCAATTGCAAACAACTTTTTTTGATAATATTTTTCGATATTTTCCACAGTAATGTCACTTCATTCTATAGTGAATTCAGAATAATGGCCGATTTCCGCTTAGCCGCACGCCACTGATAGAAATAGCTATGCAAAAAATGAAATTTTCTGAGGAACTATTAATAAAAAAAAATCCCATATGGTTCCAACATTTTGGCGAGCACTGCATAACAATTATAATATTTATAATTATTCTAAAATCAATTTGGCAGTTATTTACCGGTCCCAATGTTGTCTGGCTGAGTTTTAAAGTACCCCGAACTTCAATGAGCTACATCTTCAAAGGTGAATCATACGTTCAGTTTCAGTAGAAAAAAGCGTGTAGTTCAAGAAAACCAAGAAGAGCAGATAGATATACTGCTTCATCTCGAAGGTAAGCCTATCCATATTAATTGGCGAAGAGAATTTTGAAACAGTATTTTTAAGAAAATTCTGGATGTAGTTTGAAAAATGTAGCCGATCAATTAGGTAATAATATTCCCAAATCCAACTTATTTTGGAGAACAACAACTACAAACCATATACAATTTTATCCGTACATGTTTCAACAGACTCATAAGAGGAAGAGGCCAACAGATGATTCAAAATTAGAATGAAGATCTCGATTATTTAACTAAAATATTATGGAATGATGAGTCCTCCTTTCCTACGGCAGAAGTTTTCAATAGGAGAAATCGAAGGTCGTGGGAAAAAAAGCACAACAGGAAAAATTGGTAAAAATAATAGGGAAAACAGAAAAAATTACTGTTAGCGTTTGGAGCGCAATTTTCAGAACTAAAATTGTTGCTCCTATATTTTATGATTACATATCAACAGGAGTTACTTATCAAGAAATACTTATCCCAGAAGAAGAAAATATTATTTTACATAATTTTTCGGAAACCGAGATTGCCAGTATGATTTGGATGCAAAATGGGGCAATCCCGAATAGTGTACTCCATGTAAATAATGTATTCCCAATATGGATAGGAAATAATTAAAGTATCAAATGGTCACCGAACGGACCAGATTTGACTCCTATGGATGAATTTCTCTGGGGATTTCTGAAAGATATTGTCAATAATAATGATAATAATTATATTATATTCATTAAAGACACGATTCGATTGAAATAGAGAATCTGAATGTCAATAATGAAGCAACTTTCAATATACTTATATGCAAGATTGAGTTGGACGATTGTTTGTGAGAATGTTTCCGCCGCTGTAACGGTTACACAACATCCATATGAAAAATGTAGGATATTTAATTTTCTTCTAAGAGAAATTATTCAGAAAATTCTATACCAGTCATTTTCAACCAATCAGATGCTTCATTTCGACATTGTTACTTTGGTAACCAGCAAATTTTCTGAAAATGTTTCATCCACATCATCATGTAGACGTAAAATTAATAAGTGGAAATTTCCCGGCACATGACAGCTATCATATAATTGGACAAAAATAATATTGACAATATTTTTTATTTACTTACTTTATAAGTTGGGAATATTACAACAATTTATTAAGGTGTACATCCTATAATATCATTAATTAATTTTAAATTCTTAAAAAATTCCACTTTCACCTCCTCTTTCCTAAGTGGTGAATAAAACACAGAACCGGTGTTTTTTTTTACAATATGCCTGTGTTTCGTAAAATAAGAATAATACTGAGACACCAGTTTGTTTCTTTGAGTATTAGATTTGTGTCCAAAAGAAGGCACAATATCACGCAGAATGTTGTCAATTTCTTTAAATAAGTTTTCTTTTTCAGGATTTATTCCAGATTCTTCCACTAGGTATGTTAGATATTTCACATTTCCATGGTACATTTTAATGTTCTGTGATTATTTGTAGGAGAAACACAATTCATACGATTGAAGTTCATTTTATTATCATTTTTCACTAACTTATACAATGTTATAAGGAACTTATAATGCCACAAATAAAATATTGATTGACAGGAGTAGTGAATATCAAATCCATGGCTAACATTACAAAATATTTTTTTAACCGGCAACATACGCCAACAACATTTTATTCAGAATAATGAATAAAATATCCCGATTTCCTGAATTATTTGAAAAACGAATTATTACCGCTAATATAAATTTTTCTCAGAATTAAACCTGAAAGAATATGAAAAATATTTAAGTATATATGTATAGGTATAGTTATATATTTTTTGCTGTATATCACCTTTGTTTGTAGTCAATATTGACATTTCCCTGAAACCTAGTAAGAAAATTATATGAAATCAATTTATTTTTATATGATAATGTATCTGATATTATAAATTTTATTTTACTTGGGCACGGGAAAAATAAAAAAAAATATCCCGCAATACGAACATCCACTTTCATTTTTAATCAATATTGACATTTCCCTGAAACCCAGTAAGAAAATTGTATGAAAACAATCAATTTTATATAAAAATGTATATGATATCATATATTTTATTTTACTAGGGCACGGGGAAAATCAAAAAATATCTCCCGCAATAGGAATGTATTCACTTTTATCTTTAGTCAATATTATCATTTCCTTGAAACCTAGTGAGAAAATTGTATGACATCAATTAATTTTACATAATAGTTTATCTGATATTATATATTTTATTTTACTAGGGAACGGGGAAAATCAGAATAAAAATATTTCCCCCAAAACTCCCATTACTCACAGCATTCTATTTATTTGTGAATAACGTAAAAATAAATATGTACTTAATGTTTTCTATTTAAATATAATTCCGGTATAAATTTTTTTTACCGAATCCCCCACGTGCTTGAATTAATTGCGAGAAATTGGTCTCGTACATAAATTTTTAAAGAAAATTATCCCTCGTCAAAAAATTCATGTAGGTACTCAAAAAATTTCCGGTAATAATTCATGCTCTAGGGAGATTATAAGTGAAAATAACAATTTCTTGTACATTGAATCCATCATGGTGGACCGCGCCGACCCCCCTCAAGGTCGAAAACTTGGATTTTTCATCGGAACCCGGAAATAACTAATATATATCAAAATCGTTTCCACCCCACCTTTTTTAGTCCCCATTGACTGGAGTATATGTCAACGTGATTCGTGGTACGTCCAAGCAGGATCCAGCCAAGTGATTCTCGACTCGAACTTGACCAATTTTCGCGAATAGACTACCTACGTCTCTAGCACTCCAAACGGAAATGCATTGAATGATAAGAGCAAAAATTAAAGTGCCATGCAACCACAAACAATGTAAGATAATAAACCAAATCCGGTAATTGTTGGTCACAAGTATGTACGTGTCCACAGTATTCACCATTTGAAGTAGTAGAATGAAATACACAAAATGAGGAACATACTTATATTCTCGTTGCTCATCGCAGTCAGTGAATCAAAACATTTTTCCGTGTGCCATTTTGTCGATCAACTGCAGAAACACGGCGTTCCAGAATGGCAAGTCCCAACATTGACTTGCATAGCCTTGTGGGAGTCAAGGCTGAATAGCAGACATTTCGATTTGGATAATGGAAAACATGGAATTTTTGGAATAGTCGAAGATAATTGGTGTTCCCCGAACGAATATCCAGGAGGAGAGTGCGAAACTACCTGTAGTAGTTTCAGAGATGACCACTTAGGCGATGACATCGATTGCGCTTTGCTGATTTACCAGGATTCCAAAAAAGCAACAGGAGTAGGTTATAGTGCTTGGAATGTATATTGGAGTCATTGTGCTTGGGTAAATACAAAGTATGTCGAAAAATGTTATTGATCTAGTAATTACGATTATATTATTTTGCATTATAATAATTATTATAATAATAATGTTTATTGTCAATTTCAATTCATACATACATTCATTATATACTTTTGCTTTTTGTGTACCAATAAATAATTGAACTTTTTTTTTAAGTCATCAAAACCCCTTCATGCCCAGGTTAATTTTTTAAGTCGCTCCCTATATCCCAGATAACGTGAAAAATTGTTTTTTTTTCTGTATTCCACTGATTATGGTGGCACTATATTAGGAAAGTATTTCTAGTTATCTTGAAAGTGAAATTATTGATTTTTATCCAGTGGCGTTACTATGGGGGCCTAAATTTGTGAAAAAACAAACAAACTGACTATCTCAAATATTAGTATATTTTCAAAGTAAATGATATGCAATCGAAATAGAAAAAGCAGTAACTAATGCTATGAAACATCCTAACACGTAAAACGCACCAAAAACTATGAAATACTACAGCACTGCACCGTTGCAAATGACATTTTATACTGGAGACCGCCAAAAATACGGATGTGGACTATACATGCGTTTGACTTGAATCAGCCAATCAAATTTAATCCCGTTCACCTAAGGATCCCATTCCAGGGTATACTACTCAACTACGATATTATTCCAACGTTTATTTTAAATATGGCCTTTGTTGCCACAAGTGGCACTCTGGGATATAGATCAATTTGAGCTTGTTGCCACATGTGGCAACATGGGCTCGAAGGGGTTAACTAAGTATTATATGTTAGAATTTCATCTCCAACGAATGATTCATTGTCCCATTGAAATTTCATTTGTGTTTGTGCTCACTTCTGATTTAAGTACCTACAGAGTAGTAGTAGTACTGAGTATTGGCTACATATTTTCTATCAATGGAATGGCTTGGAATCTTAGATTAATGAAACAGAGGGTGAAACATATATCGAAAAAAACGTGTGCGAAGGCTGCCACAAATCTCAACTTGGGTTCAATTAGGAGGGGAACGAGACAGAGGTGGATACAAAATAAGAGTCGCCACCCTTCAAATGTTTAGGTAGTCGCCAGGTTTTTTTTTGGAAATATGTTATAGTGCAAATATTGCACAGCAATATTCTCACACTCCCAATGTAAAGCAAAAAATGCGGAGAACTGAAAATACTAAAACAACCGATGTTGAAAATAGTTTATTCCGAAAATATATTGATTTAGAAAAACACAGTAAAGTTCGAATAATTTTTATTACATACCTACGTACCGGGTTATTCACTATAAATTATCCACCCTTTATCATCGTTATTATTGCCTATAGAAAAGAAAATCATAAAATGCTATCAAAAATTAGCGTGCGGATTTCTGATATTTTTTACTTTTTCAAATGGGATTCCTTGTATATTAATGAATTTTTGGAATGATCATTTTTTCCTGATTTCAAAAATATAGGTGCCAGACGTTATTCCTATCTTATACCGTTTTTGAAATATCAAACGTTGAATAACTTGGTTAGACTAGTTGTTACTGTAAATACCTATCCTATGAAAGTTAACATTTTCAAAGCTATGAAAATGACAACTATATTATGTTTTGTTTGGTGACATTTCTTTGATAGAATAATCAAGATGGTATACAGTGAGAAAAAACAAGTTCCATTATATAATTGTTATATACAAAACAACAAAAATAAACGTACAGCAAAAAGTGCATATAGGGTATTGAATCCAAATCGTCCAACACCGTCAGAAAATATATTAAAAAATATTTACCGAAAGGTGAATCATATCTTCAGTGTCAGTAGAAAAAAGCGTGTCGTTCAAGAAAACCAGGAAGAACCTCTAGATATACTGCTCCATTTCGAAGGTAAGCCTATCCATAATAAGTCGAGAATAGGCTTTTTTTAAATAACGTATTATTTTTTTGAAAATTCTGAATGTAGTTTAAAAAATGTAGCCTATCAATTAGGTCAAAGTTATTCCAAAATCCAACGTACTTTTAAAAGGAACAACTACAAACCACATAAAATTTTACCCGTACAAGTTTGAACAGAGAGAAAAAGGCTGGAATTTTGCCAACAGAGAAAGATTGATAAAACAAATCAAGAAAAACTGATAGCGTTTGGTGCAGAAATTTTTGAAATAAAATTGTTGGCACTATATTTTATGTTTATACGGGGTGTTTCATAATTGAATGCTGATCCTAAAGAGCGATAATCGTAGGACGATTTTAAGAAAAATTCTTCATATGAACATAGGATGTTGAAATTTAACAAAAAATCAGTTCTTCCCCAATATCTCTGAAACCGCGTTGGCTTTTTTTCAATTTTGGTATATGCAAAGAACGCATAAAAATAATTTTTTTCCATCTCAAAGGATATTTCAGTTTTCATCAGTGGCGTCCCTGTTAACATGCCCTGTCATATTTTTGATCAAAATAATGATACGTCACTGTCTTTTTCCCAAATACATATTATGTTTGTTATTGTCCTCTATCTTGTCCCTATTCGATTTTTTGTCTCAGTCCTAATTTCACAATTGTGGTAACCAAAGGATCCAGCCAAGATTTTTATAATTTAATGATAACTATTATTCAGTTTTTGTGATAAGTACGCATAAAAATACATTTTTTATTTTTAAAAACATAACTATTATGAACAAAAAATACCAGAATCAAATTAACTGTTCAAAATGTCCGCCTCCTGCAAGTATGCACGCTTCGCCCCTACTTGTCATTGACTCGCGTACCCTTTGGAAAATTCCTGGAGTATTCCTTATAGCTTCACAGGAAACTATTACGTGGTTTCGCAATTCTTCCTCAGTTAGAATTGGTCGACTGTACACCAAAGTCTTAAGATGTCCCCGAAGAAAATAATCAAGACGATTTCAGTCTGGGGATCTAGCTGGTCATGACTCTGTCCCCCCCACGACCTATCCAGCGATTATGAGAGTTTTGGTTCAAATATTCGCGAGCCAGAGCACTGAAATGAGCAGGTGCAGAATGGTGCATAAACCACATGCGATTTCGCATAAAAATAGGAACATCTTCCAACAGAATTGGCAAATCATCTTCAAGAAATCGGCGATAATTATGTCCATTTAATCTGCGTGGTGCAAAAAGGTCCAATTAGGTAATCTTCAATAATTCCAGTCCAGACATTCAATGAGAACTGCTCCTGGTGATGAGATTCCACGATTGCATGCGGATTTTCCTCGGCCCAAAAATGATAATTATGAACATTTCTGATTCTGTTTTTAGTAATATATAATATCTAGCGGAGTGTTTACATCCTGGAATTGGTAGGGAATACGCAAATTTTAAGGATTCTTTTAGAGCACTTTGTCTATTTTTGGCGTTGCGATTGCGAAACGAGTGTTGTACATATTATGTAGTAATTAAAATCTGAGTTCGTTGAAAAATTCAGTTGAACGTTCCGTTCTCCATATCCATAAAAAGTATTACCAGCAAAAACCCAATGAAAAAATTATTTAATTAATCTAAGATTAACCATCTTCTTCATATGTGTCTGATTTGTATAACGGTGGTTATACACAAAGTTAACAATAAGGGTTGAAGTAATTATTGGGGATAATAATAATAATTATCGTCTTAATGTTTTTTGGGGAGGTATCGGAATTCTGTTTTCCATATTCTGGGTTTTCTTTCCCCGTGGAAGTAAAAATTATTAAGAGAGATAAGTGCCATGTGAAGTGGAATGAATAGAATCAATTTTATATTGAATCCTTTATGTGAAGAAAACCGTTTGAATTCGATTTTTCTAAAAATTATTAGTTATCTGTTCTGAGAAAGGCAAATTACTCAATTTGCTCCGATACCTTACTGCGTTCTTGATATTCTGGATTCCAAAATAAACTGAAAAATTTCAAATTTGTTAATAACGTACCGTTTGAAAATTATATGCCTAATATATTTCACAACAAAAGTAAATTGGAAAATTCTAAATACAAAATATACTTCCTTTGATGACGTTTCGGGAATCATCTCTGTTTCCTTTATCAAATTCTTGTTTTTGGAAATTAATCACAATTTCAAATTGCACTTGAAGTGTAACAAAAACTACTCGATCGGCCAGGTTTTCTGCAGCCAGCTCTTTGACATGAGAAATGATTTGTTTTGGGACTAATATTTTCCCCAAGCAAATCATTTTTGAATTACGTAGGAAAAAATAAAAAAAACTGCCAGAGCTTTGAACCCACGCTCCATTTTGTGAATAAGAATAAAAAATCTGGCATCCTGAGACGCGCTCGGCCAACTAGAAAGATAGTAGGTTTCAAAAGTATTTCCAACATGTTATTACATTGGTATGGATGCTTTTCCGAAAAAAGACCATACAAAACTCATGCACAACTTTTGCCCAGGCAGTCAATTATATTTCTTATGTGTTAAATGTGAGTTCAAATTGATCCTTGTGCACAAAAAGAGAAAATACCCTAACAAATATTGAGGTATAAATTGTTGATCAGGAAGTTTTATAGTATTTTCCTAGGAGTGAATTCAGTGAGGTAAAAAGGTTTAATTATTGCTTCATGAATGGCTATTCAGCTTTAAGGTGGATAGACACATTGTATTATACCCGTGAGGGTTTTTCATAATTTTTGCTACTTGGCTTTGTAATATTGAAATTAGGCTAATGGACTAATTTCAAAAATGCTATGGGGAACCATTATCGCTTCATTGGATTATGTTATGTTACGTAAAATCCTATACGTTTCTATTTCTCATCATCTTTTCTATTCATACCTTGTCTTGAAATGTGAAGAGTTAATATGAAGAAGTGAATACTTACTGACAGCTTGGAGATTATAGTTTTGGAGTTGGTTGGGAAAAGGTCAATCAACTGAAACCACTATGGATCTGTTGCCGACGTTTCAACTTCAATAAAGTCATCCTCAGGGCACTACAATAGGGATTGTGAATATTACAAGGGTGAATAGTAGAGTACATGATAAATTACATGATAAAAACCTCAATAGAGGTATAAAATACAAACACCTCATGCTGTAAATATACAGTATGAAAATATTATTCCCTTCTTGCACCCCCTCTGAATTAAGAGCATTTCCCTAAAAATTTTAAAAGAGAAGGGGGGGTCGTGTTACACCCTGTTCAGCAATATTAAGTTTTTCAAATTTGGTGCAATTATAACTGGGTAAATTCATTTTGAAAATGGAATTTTTTTATACTTTGCTTTTAATGAAGGAAATAATGTCACATAATGTTCAGGAAGTGTTTTTCAATTTATTTTACTCTCAAATTAAATGTTTGAAATGACCACCATTCACTTCTTAATAATAAGCAAGTTGATCTTGGAATTCTCGTACAACATTTTGTAGTACCTCAGGGGTTATATTTTTAATTTCATCCGTTATCCTAACTTTCAAATCTGCATTATTTTCTGGTCTATTGAAATATACTTTTGATTTCAATAACTCCATAAGAAGTAATCGAGGGAAGTCAAATCGGGGGATCTAGGTGGCCACTCAATCGTTCCACGTCTTCCTATCCACCTATTGGGAAAAACTTAATCAAATAATCTCCAGCAATACCTTTGTAATGCGGTGGAGCTCCGTCTTGTTGGTACCAAATTGATCTATCTATTGCATTTGGATCATTAACATCAGGAAAAAGTATTTTTAATGTAGGCTGTAGAAAGTTCATCAAAAAATCTAAATAAACCTCACCGGTAGCTGTGCCTTCAGGACCAATGATTTTGTTGTTAATGATACCAGCCCAAACTGTCACTTTTTAAGGATATTTTGAGCGAGCCTCACACATTCAATGAGGATTTTTTCTGCTCCAATATCTACAGTTTTGTCTATTAACCGTTCCATTCAAATAAAAAGTACTTTCATCAGAAAAAACAATATTGTTTATGCACTGCAAATATTTTTCCATTATGTCCATCATCAGTTCACAGAATTTGCCTTTTATCAGGATCATCCTCATTCAACTCCTGAACCAACTAACTCTATAAGGATGGTGATTTTCTTTATGTAAAGCTCTCAATATCGATGATTTATTCACATCATTGTCTACTTATCATATGCGGATTTTCTTCAATCGCTAACAGTATATTAAACTTTTTTTCCTCATACAATTTAAGATTTCGGCCTGGTTTTTGAATAGATTTTACATGTCCAGTTTCACGAAATTTTTTTTCTATTTTGTTAACCGTAGACTGTGAGACGTGTTGACCAAAGTATTCATTATTGAACATTTCACAAACTTCCTTTTGAGATCTTTTTTATTACTACTTCCAATCATAATTCTTTGAGTTTCGGATAAATGAGGCATAGTTAAATCAAATACACACGCAAATATTTTTCAATATACTGACGTGTGTCAGCAACTTATAAATATCAAAATAACAGTAGTCTACTAGATTGACATTACATTATTTATGTAGGTTTTGTGAATAATTTTTTGGTGTCTTGAACGACTTTTTCCTGACGTTTAGCAAAACAGATGAGAAAATCCCTGATTATTTCTTATGGGGTTATTTAAAATCAAAAGTATATTTCAATAGACCAGAAAATAATGCAGATTTGAAAGTTAGGATAACGGAAGAAATCAACAGCATAACCCCTGAGGTCCCACAAAATGATGTACGAGAATTCCAAGATCGACTGGCTTATTGTCAAGAAGTGAATAGTGGTCATTTTGAACATTCAATTTAATTGTAAAATAAATTGAAACATACTTCCTCAACATTATGTGACATTATTTCCTTCATTCTACGTAAAGTATCAAAATTTTACATTTTCAAAATGAATTTTCTCAGTTATGATTGCACCAAATTCGAAAAACTCAATAATTCATAATTCAGAGGGGGTGCAAGAAGCGGGTTATATTTTCATACCGTTAATTGTCAAATTTACAATAGAAATCCACCTGCTTCAGGTTTTTCCAAACAAATACATAATAACGCTCAAAATAAATTTATTCCATATCTATGGACCGCACTGTATAACTAAGCACTGTCTTGAAACCAGGGTCAACCTTTTACATAATTATTCTTGTAATTCTGTGAATCATTCATCATCAATGTATCACTCATAACTCATAAATCACCATAACACTTTTAATTTAATTGGTGAGAACGCAAAATTAAAAATTAGATGTAAGCGGGAAGTTCGCAGGCTAGCAGAACCAGATATAAATCAAATAAAATCTGTAAGAATCACTAATTCTGGAAATATCTTCTCTGTTAGGATTCCAGGGAAATAGGCACCAAGGTACCCCTGCTCGTTCATTGGATCGTAATGATCCTCATCAATTCACTCGTCCAACACTTATTTCAGGGAATACTATGTACTGAAGAGTGCCAAAATCCTGCGGTATGCGGATTGTTAGGCGGACCTGAAACAATTTAAACATAATCAAGTTCATCAGAAACAAACATTTGCAATAAACATTCACTTATAATACCACTAGAGCTTCAATTATTACTGGAAATTTTTTCGAAAACACGAATATTTTGAAAATTTTCTAAAAAATATTCGTGTTCGAGAAAAAAATTTCTGTTTTTATTTGAAGCTAGAGTGGTATTTGGTTTATGAAAATTTCAAACCGAAAAATTATTAAAAATATACTAGGATATTGACGGTTTTTGATGGTTTTGAAATTTAAATAGTAGGCTAGACCAAGACTCCAGTTAAGATTACGCTAAATAAAATACAAAATACCGACATAAGTTACGCAAAATAATAATAAGGCTGGTGGTAGTTCGAGCCATTATTCTTGACTTACTTTATTCCACTAAAGTTGGTGAAAATATATTTTGTTACAAGGAACTCGAAGCAGTATTTAGTATTATTAGAATTCACATGCATAACATTGTTAGGTTAAATAAAACACAATTAATCTATTTTAGTTACACAAAATAATAAAAATTGAGTTGATAGTAGCTCAATTTCTCAGTTTTTTCAAAATTCATTTCACTAAAATTGGTAGAAATATATTTTCTTACAAGAAATTCGAAGTGGTACGTAGTATCAATGAAATTTGCACACGTAATATTAGGTTAAATAAAATACAATTAATCTACTTTAGTTATACAAAAAAATAACAAAAAATAACTCGATAGTAGCTCGATCTCTCAGTTTTTCACGAATTCATTTCACTAAAATTGGTAGAAAATAATGAAATAGGTTTTTTAAAAAAAATAATAATATAAATTGATTAAGCAAGTAAACCAAGTAATATGTAATAGTATAATAATAGTTCTCTATTATTTCGAGGAGACATAATTTCTTAGTTGCCCACTTCAGTTAAATAAAACTTCCACAGAAAAGTTATTAATGGCTTAATTTTTGGTATTTTGAATGAATCTAATCCACTATATAACCGTCAAAATATAGGTTTTTTCCAAAACGGGCGGAGTATACGATAATCAATTAGTTCATTGTATTGAAAAGTATAGAAGGCCATGGAATTCATGTCAAACCTAGTTATTAAATTATCTAAATAAATTCGTTGTGTTGTAGAGTTTATAAGAATGGAGCGATTTGCGAAATGCGATTGATGCAAGTTTTTTAATGAAGTTAGTGAAATTAAAATGTATCATCGTAACCTAAAATTCTAACGTATTTATTAGGAAAATGCGGACCAGAAATTTATTCACCGAATTTGTTTGGGATTATCTAACATCATTTGCTTCTGTTGTATAAAAAATATGGAGCTCTTCGTTGATTACAGCAGAATAAGATTGTTTTAAAGTACTACATATATTTTATGAAACATAGACAATTTAAACATTTTAGTGAATGTTCGCTTTTATATTCTCCATCAAAAAAACAAGACGTACCAAGTGCTACCAAATGAGGATTCAATTTCTCAGAATAAAAGTCTGATTCAGTCAATTTGTAAAATTACTTTCAACGATGTTTCGTCATAGTTTTTGTCATTTTCATGTTGAAACACAAATATTCTATTTATATTTCTGCTCTCGTATTGTACGAATGTTGTTGAAGATGTGTGATTTCCTTGTTATCGGGATTGCTTTAACTCAAATGTTTTCTCACTACATGAATACGATGGATTATTCAGAAAATTTAATTATATGAGCTTCACTGTATTTTCATGGCAACATGTCAAGATCTGTTTTCATTATTAAGTACTATGAACGAAGATAAAAAAGGTTGTTAAAAATCTGGCCGAAGTTTTTGATCAGTTCCATTGTTAAAACTGTTTGGGTCTTTTTTTATATGTAACATTTCAAGAAATGTTCTTAGTCTTGGATTTCTTTCTTTGGTCGAAATCTCAACGTTGTTAGTGTCAAACTAATGTTTTTTTTTTCGTGTTTGGATAAAACTAGATAATTCAGAAGATTGAGTTATATGAGCCGTACTGTACTTTCATGGCAACATGTGAAGATCAGTTTTAATTTTAACTGATATAAACAGATTAAAAAAGTTTGTTATAAATCAGGCTTAAGTTTACGATATAATTTCCATTGTTGATACTGTTGGGGTATTTTTTAATATGTATCATGTCAAGGAATATTCTTCCTCTTGGATTCCTTCCTTTGGTCGAAATATCAAAGTTGTTAGTTTCAAAGTTATGTTGATTTTTTTTCTTGTTTGAGTAAGGCTGTCATGTCAGTTTATAAGTACTTGTATTCGCTTTTTCAAGTGTTGTTTCGTTTGACCTATATAGATACTTTGACAGTATCTAAATGGTATTCTATATACTGTATGAGTTGGTATGTTCTTCATTACTTGTTCCCAATGCGCAGGAGCCAAAATATTTTCGGTTCCATGAATTCCATATATTGATAAAAATAGGTGTCACAATATAACAATATAAAATAAATACAAATGTGAAATAAATCAAGATGCAATGATTTCAACTTTGTGTGCTCTCCTGCTCATAGAAGAGTACGTACGCTTCTCCACTAACTAGGGATTTTGAGGATATCGGTGACACACTTGAATCGTTGTATTCGTGCCACGTGCCTGCGTATGGGTGCCTACAATAGGCCGTATAGTGTCCGGAATATGTCGTTCCACTATGATTGCACCAAGCATAGAGGTTGTATTGTTACGGAGCCACGTTGTTTGCTGCATAATTGGACATGTCCAATGCTTCCAAAGGGAAATCGATGATGACTTTTAATTTATTTCCGAGTCTCTCTGACGTCGAAAATCGCTTCAAATGGATTACTAGTATTTTAGGTAATTTTTGTATAGACAAGGACTTGGTGCACTTTCTCTTCTCCTTACAATTTGAACAAGTGGGTTTCTCGTCACCGTCCAAAGTTTCCACGCTGGTGAAAGAGTCCAGACATGTGACAGTCAGAGCTGCTTTGTTTTCTGTGGAATCGGCAGTGAGAGATCCCAGAAAGGAACAACGGTAATAGAGCAATGCCCACAAAAAGCTCATTTTAATGTCGATTTCAATTGGCCAACAAAGTTATCCGCAATTGGTTTCAATTTTGAATAAATGGTGTTATCCGTATTTTGTAGTCAATGTGAAATAGTTCGGTTGTGTTTTGTTCATTTGAGCATCACGCATAAACAACTGGACCGATTGTGATGATCCATGTGTGCTTATGATTGAACTCAAAAACTGGTATGTCATCTCGCTACTATGACGGAAACAATATATGAATAAATATATATCTCTATCTATACTATTATGAAATTGAAATGTGTTTGTTTGTTTGTTCGAGCATCACGCAAAAACTACTTAACGGATTTTGATACAATAATGAAACTACATTTTTTCCCAACCAAGTGCAACCACTATAAGGTGAGCTCCCATTTCGAGTACATATTCCCGTTTTATGACGGGATAACTGGATAACAAAATGACGGGATAGCGGGACAACGCAATTTGACATTTCACTCAAATGTACCAAACTCTTTTCACCATTTTCACTCTCCCATTAACACAATGTGTAGACAAGCTTATGATTTATGTAATGTAGACATATTTTTCTTGAACATCAATCAATTCATAAGGCACCTACATGTGACTTTACCTAATTGATTAACTAAGTTACCATTAGTATAAATTATGTACTTCCTGTAAATGGGTTCAACCTGCTGGATGTAAAATAAATAAATAAATAAATAACGCGATAACGCGTTAACGGAGTAACGGGATAATATGATATCGGCAAAACGGAAAAATGGGATGATAGGAAAACGTGATAATGGGATAACGGCAGAACGGTAAAACAAGATAACGAGTAACAGGATAACGGCATAATGGTTTGACGGGATAACGAGATAACTACATAACGGGAAAACGGAACAATGGATGGAGGGATACAGGATAACAGGATATGGGAAAACGGCATGACGGATAATGGGCTTGGATACCAATGTGTAAGAACAATCCTCCGAATATTTGAATGATTTCAATCTACAGTGTCCGCTAAAAAGTATGTACCATATGGAAAAAAATTATATTATTGGAGTATTGGAAAAAATATTCTGGGCAAAAGTTTTTGCATGTCCAGTTACCCAAAAATCGATTTTGACACATGTCACGTGATCGCTTGTATGGCGGCAAATTGGAAAAAATGCTATAAAAAGGCGAAAAGTGGTAAGATGGCAAGATGTCGAAAAAAGTTATTTGAAAAAGTTACTTAGAATTCAATTTTATGCACATTAACAAAATAGTTTAGAGAAATTGAAAATAGCTATTTTTTGGAAATTTTCCCATCTATTTGAAAATATCAATATTTTTTCTCATGAATAGCTTGACTATACTGAAACATTTGCATTTCAATGATAATGACAGAACTTTCTCATTTTTTCCTCACCAGAAGGCACTATATTAAAAAAATTGGATTTTGTCAGAACCCTTGCTGTTACATCGGTTCGTATCTAACAGTTATATCAGAATTCCACGACAATAATTGTGATGACACTCCAAAACATGGTGTTTTCCAGATAATAATCAATTTCCGATGATAATCGTGGATGAGCGTTTCACTTCGCACATAAATATGTAAATTATAAGTCTCTTAAAATTGACTCACTATTTCATTCTGAATATTTTCACAATTGTTTTGGCTAATATAAACATCGAAAATAAACCATACTGAAATGAAATCAGGTTCATTTAGTGATCGACATCGGTGTCCGTGTACATATTTCTCAATTATGTCACAAAATTCATTTTCCAAAATACTATTTCGTGTGCTTTCCAAACAAATACCTACCTACCTACTTATTTATCACATCAGGATTCTTTGATAGAAGAGCATAGTAAAATTCCTTCTCTTCCACAAAATCAAAATGTAGTTCACCAAACATGCTTGCTCTCTTGAGTATAAAATGCACCACAACATGAAATTTTGATTTCTTGAGAATAGTCAGTGTTTAAGTATTGCATTAAAATTTCACTCATATTCCACAAGATAGCCATGGATTTCATTTACAGAAAATACGTAAACTCATCGCAACAGAAGTCTAAGTAAGAACTCCATATTAATACATAGTGACGTTGATAATACCAACAAGTTTTTGTTTGATTATGTCGAAGTTAGGTCAGCAAGAAAAGATCGAAATTGTTTTCATTGTGGGAGAAAATTACAAAAGCTATAGAGAAGCCGCAGCGATTTCCAACGAGAGGCATACCAATAAAATTATTTCAGATGTAACTGTTGAAAGAATTGTTTCCAAGTTCAAAAATACTGGGTCCGTGGAAAACTCATTCAGAAAATAACATAGGCACTGGGTTACTGCTGAGGAAACAGAGTTTGAAGTTATACATAGTGTAGTTGGAACTCCAAGAACATCCAATTAGTGAATTGTCTGGGAATTTGGGTTTTTCTTCAACTTCTATCCGAATATTGATAAAAAAAACAACTTCAAGCCTTATGAACCAAAATTTATTCACACCCTCAAGGAGAGAGACTACGATCCACGCTTGTATTTTTCCTTTTGGCTGCAGGGACAAATTGAAGAAAATATATCATTTACGAAATTTATTTTATTTAGTGATGAGTCAACTTTCACTTCAAATGGTGTTGTTTCATCTCAAAATTGTAGAAGTGAATATTTGGTGCGGGATTTTTTATGACAGAATAATTGGACCATTTTTCTTTCGTCGGAATTTTAATGCTGAAACGTACTTGGATTTTTTGAGGAACGATTTCTACAATGAATTAGATAATTTCACGTTAGAAGAAAGGCCAAAATTGTATTTCAAACACGATGGGGCTTCCATCCATAGTACTTTGGCAATAAGGAATTGGCTGGACAGCACTTTTCCTGGAAAGTGGATAGGTAGGTTTTCAGAAATTCCTTGGCCGCCACGTTCACCTGACCTAACCCCATGTGACTTTTTCTTGTGGGGATATTTTAAAAATACTGTTTACAAATTAAGACCTCTTCGGAATATTGAGCACTTGGAAGAAACTATCCGTCATTGTGCAGCAGAAATTTCTCAAAATTTTTTGTTGAACGTTCGAAAAGAGATATACCATAAAACGATTTCATATATGGGAAGAGGAGGAAGGCATATTGAGATTTAAATTGTAATTTCATAGAAATAGTTAAAAATTTGTTGTTTCGTTTATAGAATATTTGAATTACTTGATTGAATAAAAATACCTGTTCTGCAGAATGTCTTTTCAGGACCACATCTCATCATTTTGAATTGAGTTATACATTTATATCTGACACCAATAATTAGCCATCGATCAATACTGAAAAAACTATAAAAATATTCAGAATTTCTATTTCAGATTAATAGTGCGATAAATTCAATCGTTTTCCAGTTTATGTACGAAGTGAAATGTTCATGCACGATTATCATCAAAACTTGATTATAATCTAGAAAACACGATGTTTTAGAAGTGTCATGTCATCACAATGGTCGTGGAATTCTGATATAACTGTTAGATACGAACCGATGTAACAGCAAGGGTTCTGACAAAATCCTATTTTTTAAATATAGTGCCCTCTGGTGAGGAGAAAATGAAAAAGTTTTGTCATTATCATAGAAATGCTAATATTTTTGTATAGTTAAGGTATTCATAAGAAAAAAAATAGACATTTTTAAATAGATGGGAAAATATTCCAAACAAATAGCTATTTCCAATTTTCTAGAATTATTCCTCGAAACTCCGTTTATGTGCATACAATTGTATTCTTAGTAACTTTTTCGAATAACTTTTTTTGATATCTTGCCATCTTACCCCACTTTTCGCCTTTTTATAGCAAATTTTTTTAAATTTTCCGCCATACTAGCGATCACGTGACATGTGTCAAAATAGATTTCTAGGTAATCGGACATGCACAAACTTTTCCCCAGAATATTTTTTCCAATACTCCAATAATAAAAAAAATTCCCTTATGGTACATACTTTTTGTCAGACACTGTATGTAGCTGTTGAAGAAAAAAATAGCAGAATGCTTCAATTTTATCTTAAGTTTTGCCCAAGGAGAAATTTCTTCATTTCCGAAATTCGGCAGTAAAAAGTATCATGAAACAGGTTATACGTATGTACTAAGGAAGGATTTTCCAAAATTCAAATCACAAGCGGTTAAAACTTCTCTCTGCATTCTTAAATAATTCTTATCTCTTAAATAATTACTTTTATAATGTACTGTTTCCTGGCGAAGTTTCAACTAGTAACTGGAAAAAGTTCAGTGTTAATACATCAAGAATACATTATCTCAACGAATATTATGGTAGGCTGAACTGACGTCATTTTGACCTTCGAATAGGTAGGCGCTGAATTGAGCTTAGTTGAATTTTATGTCATATTCACGTTAGTTTTAACCAGTATTGGAAAAAAGTAATTTAGGAGTCGAAAATTGGAATGTCAAGACATTTATCCTGATAAGTCAAATTGTTTCAATAATGTTTCAACCGACTCTTCACCGAAAATAAACTATGAGGAATAAACAATTGGAAGTTGAAAGAAGAAAGAGAAATTTTGTTTAAAATTCCATTTGCAACAACAATATGGCTTTTTGTCAATCAGCTCACGTGTTGACATAGCGTCATTTATTGAAATTGATTTTCACGAGTACTTCGCAAATTCTGGAATCGAATCAAAATTTGTTATAAACAAGTGGAATCTTCTTGAAAACCACACAGACAAATTCGCAGGCATATAAACGAAGAAAAACATAGATATGTAAATTTTTATTTACGGAACTATTGATAAGCAAAAATCGGCCTCTTTCCATATATCACGAAGATTGTCACTAATAGGTTAATTTAATTTTGCATAAAGGATACATTGCAGGGGTACGGTGTACCAAAAGAAGATACAAAATTTGAACCCTGAGGGGTTAAAACTATCCCTGATGATTTCCATGTTATTTTTCTCTGAATATTTTTTTTCTTTCAAATCGTCAAGATGAATCAATTTTATTAGTTTCTTTTTTAAGATTGAAAATAGTTTTTGAGTCTGGGTTTCGCACCTCAGGCGGTCTAATCCACCCCTATTATAAAACAGGTTATATCTCGAAGAGTATCAGTAATGGAAAAATTGAATTTTACAAGAGAGTATAAGATTTTTTCTAAAATTATTATCGTTAAAATCACTTTCGAAATATTAGAATAATTTTGAAATTTGAAACTGTTAATTTTTTTCATCATGCAGTATTTTGTTTTCTTCCTTGTTTCAATTTGAACCTGAAGATGGTACTGAGACAATAAATAAAGTTTACATTATCTCAACCTAAATTATGGTTGGCAAAATTGACGTAATTTTACCCTGGAATAGGATGACGCCGAAGTTAGCGAAAGGAATATTATGTCATATTTCCGTCAGATTCACCAGAAAAATCTAAGGTGATTTGAGAGTCGAGATTTGGCCCTTTCCATCTATTCATCACCTAATATCGGCTATATGAAATAATAAAATCAAGGTTTTTTTTTTCAAATCCCCTACTATGGAAAATTTTCAATTAACTCACTAAGGGAAGAGAAATTTAGCATATTTATCAAAACTGTATTTTGCATCGAACCAAAAAAGTAACTTTATTATGATCTTCCTAATTCGCAGCAAAACCGCGGGCATAAGCTAGTATATATATATATATATATATATATATATATATATATATATATATATATATATATATATATATATTGTTATGTATTGATAAATTGAATAATAATAGTTGTTGTTATAATATGAAGATTGCTAATAATTTTTGCTATTCTTTGTGAGCCAAATTGATATGATATAGATAGATATTTTCGCCCTGTATATGTATTGTATGCTGTAATGATAATTGCTAGCGAACGTCACTGTTCTCTCGTCACGCTGCTGCCAATTGTTATCACTTTTCTCACCACGGCTAAGCAACAGTTGGTACGCCTCTTATCTCAGATAGCCGGTTCAGGCAATAGAGCCACTAGCCACTGCTGTCTAATTTCAGTTTATTCAATGGTCATTGTTATTATTGTGGATCATTGTAAGAAAACAAACAACAAAGTATCAAAAAGCAATTATTTCCTTTATTCGGGAAGACTTAATTTTACCTGGCCTACGAGAAATAACTTATTCTAATGTGAATCTACAAATATTCACGGATAATCATAAAAATCAAATCATGGATAGATAGACACAACCTCACTTTTTCCTTGAGAGTGAAGTTTTCTGTTATAGTTCAAAATAAAGTGAAATAAAGTTCTTCAGATGTGAGATACGTTATTTGTGAAATTTTTCAAGACCGGATGTGCACTATTAAAGTTTTTATACCTGGCTGGAAATGTCGGTGTTCAAGATATGCCCTGAAACTGGATCCCTTCTCACTACAAGCGCTATCAGGAACTCCAATACCATAAATCAGGAACCATACATATGCAGAAATCAGCTTTGGACACTTGGATATGTTGTATAATTAAGGTAATATTGGTTTTGCTCTTCAAATGTTGGAATTATTTCATTTTTCTTTCTCTCAAAATGTTGCGTGGCATTCTCTTGTGAATTTATTTTCAATCTCCCTTTGTGGCTTTGTTTGTTGCTCCCTTGGATACCAATTTTCCTTCTTCTTTTTCATTTGAATTTTTGAATTCGCGCACCAAAATGTCACATTTCACTGTTTGGGTTCATCTTATATAATTTATATATACAACTATTTTTCCATTCTTATTACTATGTACAAATTTCAATAATAATTGCTTATGACATCACCCCGTTGTTATTCTCTCACAATTTCCAATTCTCCATATGACCATCTATTCCCTGATTGGCTATTGTCATCAAGAAGTTTGCTGTTCTACCATTGGCTACTTTTAGTTATCTACAATTTCATATACTGTATGTTTCAAATGTATAAATGTGTTGATCACTTTTTATTCAGGAAAATTTTGTAAATCTAGACTTTTTGTTGTCTTTTTACCAATTATGGGTTATAATCATTATGACAGTGTATGAAATTGATTGTGTTATAGTATTTTGACATTTTTATCTATCCATATTATACATAGGCTTATAAATAAATAGAACTTCCAAAAATATGTAAAAACAATCTCTTGAAACTAATAACTATTTAGTAATTATTCTTTTTGTGGGTTTTTTCCTTTTAAAATTCATAACTGGCATAACATAACATAACAACATATATATATATATATATATATATATATATTATTATGAAATATAACAAAAGGTGTTTTTACCCAGCGTTGGAAGTCAAAATTGTTATGTTATATTGATAGCTTTTAAATATTTTTTTTTCCACGTTATTGTTATTGCCCCACAAATATTTTCTCTCCCTGTATAATTGTCATTTCAATTTTGATATACCTCTAATACTATGTAGGCAATTGCTCCGAGATGGGAAGCCAATTGTTATATTGTGATATGATAATAGCTAATTGTTATGAAATAATAATTGCCAGCTAACGTTACTGTTTTCTCGCCACGTTGTTGCCAATTATTATTACTTTCCTTACCACGACTAATCTCTGTTGGTACGCCTTCGCCTCAGGAGCCGGTACTGGCAATAGAGCCACTGCCTGTCTAGATATCAACTCAAACTATTTTAGTTCAGTGTTTATGAGTAGGATATTGCAGATCATTGTGGAAAATAAACCAGAAATTACCAAAAAACAATTATTTCCTTTATTCAGGAAAACTTATGGATATGTAAATATAACCTAACTTTTTTCTTTAGAGTTGGAAGAATTCTTTTATAGTTCAATATCAAATCATAGAGTTCTTCAGGGATATGAGTTATTTTGTGAAGCGATTCAGTTTGTGATGTGCACTAAAAGTTTATACCTGGAGCTGGAACTGTCGCTGATGCAATACCTGGCATAATCTGAATTCCAATTTCATCCACTTCTCTCAGGAACTAACCATTTTAAAAGGAATCATCCAAAATCCACGAAATCGTTTTGGACAAGTTTCATGTGGATAACCAAAAAAGGTAATTTCTTTTATCCTTGTTTATTTTGTGTAGAGATTATTCAGAAGTTGTATTGGTTTTTTATTGTTGAAAAACTATCTTCTCATTAATGAAAGTTCTAAATTCCTTTCATTTAAATTTTATACCTGGCTTCTCTTCAGAAAAAAATGTTTTCAATCCTTCTCCAGCTTTGTTTTTTCTTCCCTTGGATACCATTTCCGTTTTGTCCATTTTATTTGAATTTTCAAACTCGCGCACTTCCTTGTCGCACTTTCATCAATTTGGTGTTATATGAGAAAACTTATGAACTATTATATTTTACATTTCTTATAAACTAAATACAATATTTGATGATAATTATTTTTGACATTTCTCAGTTCTTACTTTTCCACAATTTCAAATCTTTTATCTGACCATCCTGTTTCCTGACTGGCTATTGTCATCAAGAAGTTTGTTGTTCTCCCATTGGCTATTTTTAGTTAGATACAATTTCATATACTGTATGTTTCAAGCTTATAATTTTGTTGATGACATTTAATTCATGATATTTTGTAAATCTAGACTTTTTTGTTGTATTTAAACAATTATAGGTTGTAATCATTTTGACAAGGTATGAAAATGGTTGCATTATAGTTTATATATTTTTACCTATC
Source organism: Gonioctena quinquepunctata (assembly GCA_018342105.1). Taxonomy (NCBI): domain Eukaryota; kingdom Metazoa; phylum Arthropoda; class Insecta; order Coleoptera; family Chrysomelidae; genus Gonioctena; species Gonioctena quinquepunctata. Next base: position 8,076 of record JAFIRS010005324.1, on the reverse strand, counting down.
AATATCATACAGAGGCTTCATAAAGGAAATAGAATCTCAAAAAAAAAAATTAAAACAATTTCTCATGAACTACTAACTATTAAATATTAATTATTTTAGTGTTTTTTTTTTATTTTTTTTTTTTTTTTTTTTTTCTAAATATTTAATAATATTATATATATATATATATATTTTAATGTATTGATAATTTTCAAATATATTTTTTTTTTTTGCCCCACTTTTGTGTGCCAATTGTTTGGAATGAAATATAATGAACAAATTATTTTTTTTGACTTTCGCCCCACTTTTGGGTGCCAATTGTTATGTTTTGATAAATTGAGAAATATTTGAATTGTTTTTCTTTATTGTGATAGCTAATTATTTTGTATTCTTTGTTAGCCAAATTGATATGATACAAATAGATATTTCTGCCCCTGTAATAATAATTGCCAGCGAACGTCACTGTTCTCTCGTCACGCTACCAACAATTATTATTTTCGTCACCACGGCTTAGCTACAGTTGGTACGCCCTTTTATCTCAAAGTGCCGGTTCAAGGCAATAGAGACACAGCCACTGCTGCTAACTTCAGTTTATTGACTGGTCGTTGGAATGTTATTGATCATTGTAAAAAAATAAATAACAAAATATCATAAAGCAATTATCTCCTTTATTCAGGAAGACTTAAAATACCTGGCCTACGAGAAATAACTTATACTATGGTGAATCAAACAAATATTCACGGATAATAATTATAGATCAAATCATGAATAGATAAACAGAACCTCACTTTTTCCGTGAGTATGACGTTTTCTGTTATTGTTCAAAATAAGGTGAAATAACGTTCTTCGAATGTGAAATTGGTTATTTGTGAAATAGTTCTGGACCCGGAAAAGCACTATTAAAGTTTTATACCTGGTTGGAACTGTTGTGTTCTAATTATACCATGAAACTGGATGTCTCCTCTCTCCAATCGCTGTCAAGGAACTGCAATACCATGAATCAGGAACTATGTAGATGCGGAAATCAGCATTTAGATCTGTGGATATGTTATCATTGAGGTAATATTGGTTTAGTTTACCAAATGATGGGATTATTCCAATTTTCTTTTTGTAAAAATTCTGCGTGGCATCCGCTTGGAATTTTTTTTCGATCTTCTCGAAGCTTTGTTTCCTTCTATCGCCTAGATACCTCTTTTTCTCCTTGTTTCTCCATTTGAATATTTGAATTCTCGCACTGAATTGTTACTTTTCACTGTTTATATTTATATTGCATATTTTATATATACAATTATTTTTCCACTCTTATCATTATTTACAAGTTTCAATAATAATTGCTTCTGATACCATCTCATCGCTATTCTCCCACAATTTCCAATTTTACACCTGACCATCTATTCCCTGATTGGCTATTTTCATAAAGACGTTTGCTGTTCTTTCATTGGCTACTATTAGTTAGCTACAATTTCATATACTGTATGTTTCAAATTTATAAATGTGTTGATTACTTTTTATTCATGACAATTTTGTACATTTGGACTTTTTGTTGTCTTTTGAGCAAATATGGGTTATAATAATTTTGACAGTGTATGAAATTGTTTGTTTTATAGTACTTTGACATTTTTATCTATCCATATTATACCTAGGCTCACAATATACATAGAATTCTAAAAGTTATTCACAAACAAACTCTTGAAAACATTAACCATCTAGTAATTATTCTTTTTGTGGGTTTTTAGTCTTTTAAAATTTACAACTTCCATAACATAACATAACAATATATATATATACATATATATATATATATATATATATAATTACCAAAATTACGTCATTCTCTTCTTAGCGTAAAGAGATTAAAGAAGGAAATAATCAAGTTATCAAGTTTTGCGCTATGATGCCCTGTTGCAGGACTCTGTATAAATTAACTTTCAGTATTTCTGGCACGTGTAAAGTCAAAACCATCACAATTCGTGACTGATGTCATATTTATGATTAGTACTGCAATGAGGCCCAGGCGTTATTATCAATATGTGGAGAAGAATTCATATGAAATGAGCGTGATATGGAAGCTCTCCCATATTTTGGTATTTCTGTTGATTGCATTCAATTCTCTGTTTGCCGTTAGTATCTTTTCCAGAATTTACGATATATACAATTATCGATGCATACTGTACGCCAAGCCCAAATTCTATTACAAAATGACAACATATGTTACGCTCACAACGGATACCTCTACATTGAAAATGATAACCACACCTGAAAATGAACCTGAAATGGGCATCCCTGCAAACGAAAGCATTCCGGCAATATACAACAATAGCATCCCTACGAACGAGAGCATTCCCACAATAAGCAACGATCCTGCAATATACAACAATCCTGCAATAGGCAACGTTAGCATCCCTGCGAACGAGAGCATTCCTGCAACAGGTAACGATCCTGCAATATACAACTATTCTGCAATAGACAATGATCCCGCAGAGAATGACACACGGCCAAAGAAATTAGGAATGCATGAGAGGTGGTCAGAGATCGCCTATTTGATACCAGGTACCGAAAACTTTTACATATTCCGAGATGAAATTATTTTCGACAATGGAACATTTGTTGGAAAAGTTTCGATGAAAATGGGGGATTCTATTTTTGCAACTGATATGATTTGCTGCGCAGCTATTTTTTTTCCTTTGTTGTCATTAGTAGTAGCATCAGCATTTGCTTCACTCGTTTTCTTCTTCGGAAGAGGTGGAAAGAAATATCCATCGGATATAGTCACTGCTACTTGGTTGTACGTGTATCCTATCCTCATAGCTTCTGTTGTTATGGTAATATTATCGAGTATAGCATCGACCACGGTAAACAATGGACTGGCACAATTCTGCTCTCGTTTTGTGGAATACACGAATATGCAGCACTGTTCCCCATTCATGGATTATTTTACCAAAGAGCAAAAAGGTCGTTCCATGAAGTTTTGGATGCTCATTGAAATGTGCCAATGGTGTTTTCCCACGAATGTATTTTTATGGATTCTTCAAACTGTACTTATAGTTCTCAGAATCCTGCTGGCTGCAGATTTTCATCTATATATGACTGAGATCAGAAGTAAACCCAAAGACGATATTGATGAGGAAGAGATAATTTGGGAAGCATCCTCTACAAAGTTTTCTGATAGCAGAATGGGTATGAAGCGCTTCAGGATTACTCCAAACCCTTCGTTTTCCTGATTCTATCTAATGGGTTTTCTATAATCCACGATTGGGGCAGCATATTATTCAGTTAATCAGAATGTCAGTTTTTTTTTAAATTTCCCTTCAGGCATCGTATTTGTCTCAAGGATCTGTTCAACGTAGATTATACAAAATTCCTTTAATCCGACTCGTTTTATTCAGAGTAAAATAGACTGGCCAAACGTACCAGCCCATAAAAACACGCCTTCAATCCTACTTCTACTTGCCCCGTGATACATTGATGATATTCACTGGGTCGTTTTTGTTATGTGATAATCACCATATATCTATCAACTACAAATAGAGCAAGATCCCAGGCCCCCCAGACGTAACTTATTTTCTGAGAAACAAAATGTGTGAGGTAGAGTAATGCTAGTATGTACTTTTAAGGTATGCATACCTACGACTTTGGTCCGACGGCCAATATACAGGGTGATTCAATAGTACTTCGACAAACTTATTACCATTATTTTGCATTTTTCACAAGAATTCTCAGGAAATGAATTTGATGTTTGAGTAAGTAGTTTTGGTAATTACATATTATGTGACAGTTGAACGTTTTGTGGTTTTGTTGAAGTTTCTGTAAGTTTTAAAACACTAATTTTGAAAAAATGGAATATTTAAACAATAATGCTCATATAGCCGATATACATTTCATGAATGGCTTTGCGGATGGCAGTGCGCGCGAAGCAAGATGTATTTACCAGGAACGATTTCCTAATCGAGTACTGCCTCCAGCTCCAACATTCACCAGTCTCCACCGTCATTTGATAGAAACAGGTAGCTTTAAGAGGGCAGCTGATATTATTGGAAGACCACGAGCAGTCCGAACCCCAGAATTGGAAGAAGCTGTTTTGAACGCTCTCGAGGAGAATCCAGAAACAAGTACAAGACAAATTTGCTGAAGCTCTCAATTCTACTCAGTCCATAGTTTTGAGAGTTATCCACGGTCAACAATTTTATCCATACCATATTCAAACGGTTCAAGCTCTTTTGCCACGAGACTTTCCCCAACCCATTACTATGAGTCAGTGGTTTTTGAGAAAATTGGCTGGAAATCCTCAATTTTTAAGATATGTACTTTCCACGTTTGGGCTTTGGAAAATCCGCACGCAGTTAGTGAAAGACATTATCAGTATCAATTTTCTCTACATGTTTGGGCGGCAATAATTGATGATTACTTGATGGGTCGTTTCTTCCTTCCGTTCTGACTGAGTGGCGCAACTTACAGAGACTTTTCAGAAATTCAATTGCCGGGACTAATACAGAATGTACCATTAGAAATTCGTATCCGCATGTGGTTTATGAATGATGGGGCTCCGGCCCATCATAGCGTTGTAGCCAGGGAATTCCTTAACACTGTCTATCCAAATCGATGGATCGGTAGAGGTGTAGAAGAACCTAACCAGGCGTGGGCACCAAGGTCCCCAGATCTAAACCCGCTAGATTTTCATTTTTGGGGACATTCGAAGTCACTAGTTTATAAAACACAAGTAGCGAATAACGAAGTTCCAAGAAACTGAATAGTAGACGCCTGTGAGACAATGAGAAACACACCAATAATTTTTGTGCGGGTACGAGATTCAATGACTAGAAGACTGAATGCCTGTATTTTCGCTGAAGGTGGATACTTTGAACAAGTTATTTGAATATACTTCAGTTTCCTTTTATTCTCTTTTATTCTACATATTCAAAATTTCTTGAAATAAAATGTTGATATTTCTTGCAAATTTTATTAAAACAAATACAGATTCTGCACCCTTGATACGAAAATAACTATTTCAAACCAGTAAAAAAATAGAATAGGTGGCGCCCCCTATAAAAAAACCAAAACTACTTATTTAAACGTCAAATTCATTTCCTAAGCAATCTTGTGAAAAATGCAAAATAATGGATAACTCCAACACGCATCGATTATCAAATAATCGACTTGAAATTTTCAAGTCCAAATATCTAGAAAACGGTTGCGTATAGCGACTTGTATTAGGGGTAGCTTTTTCACGTAGATATGATAGAGGAATTGATTTTCTACTGAAAAATGTGCTAGAAGTATACACAAAAAAGTTATAAATCTTCAAAAAAGACAGAGATGTGTAGGTGGCGCTCTCTACAAGTAAGAGCAATAATAACATCAGTTTCGAATTTGACACCTCAAAAAACCTCCCATCACCAATTTTGGTTCAAATAAAATCAGTATTTCGAAAGTTATTGAAAAAAAACGAAAATTAAAATGAAACTTCAACACCCTGTATCTTGGAAACGAAGCGTTTACCGGACATATATTTATATTGACAATTCATATTAGAATATTGTAAGGAATCATCTTCTGAAGTTTGTCAAAGTACTTTTGAATCACCCTGTACAGGTACCAGGTGCTAAAAGTACATAAAAATATAACTCGCTATTTTTTAATTCTGAGTGCTGATTTTTATGTTTGTTGCATACAATGTTAAAATTTCTGCCAGACGCTATGAAGCTCGCAAAAAAATCACTTAATTTTACTTATAGTTTGAGCCCTAATTTTTATATATGATGCTCAGGAAACTATTCCAAGACTTTATGTGAGCCGTCAGACCAATCCTAGGGGCCAAATATCCCCCAGACACATTCAAAATGTCGCTGTGAGTCGAGGTCATTATTTTTGCGCTCGAGAGTGAGCGAGATATAAAAAAAAGTTTTCCCAATATAAATTGCAGAAGCATAGAAAAGGCTTGCGGCGAGATCCTCTGAGCAGCAGTGGCGGAGATAACTAATTTTATTAAGATATTTTAAGATTTTAAAAATACTTCATAAATGATGAAAAATTAAAAAAAATTAAAGACAAGCTTTTATTTATACAAATACATTAAGAAAGAAAAATAATTTCATTCATTGTTTGATGTAGGTTATTATTATATCCCAAAACGTATTTCGATCGGCCCACACCAAGACCACAGACGCTACTGGTTTTTAATCTTTCAGAGCTATTAAAAACACAAATATAACGCGTGATTTATGACCTCCCATCGTATAGACACACCCCCGAGCATTCGATTCGATTCGATTGGCCCAGACGAATCGGTGACAGCAGTCACTCAGGTCCACGTTGACTATCGGCTCTTATGATCTTCATTTCGCCGGCGGCGAATGTTTACGAGTAGTACACACTATTTTTCGTTCCGTTTCTTCGCATATACGCTCGTGCTAGCGAAGTGAGTTTGCTCCCTATAGAAACAGCTTCTGCAATTGATATTGGATGGACTATACCTATGCGCATCGATCTCTCCCTTATGTTCACGGTCTACTCTGAGTGAGTGAGTGTGTGTGTGTGTGTGTGTGTGTGGTAAAGCTCGTCCACTATTGAAACGACCACTTTGGCCTCCCCCTACCTAACAACCAATTCTTTTCGAAGATGCCAAACTATGGCTAGTAATAGAAATTCCATAGGCGTACCAAATTATTTGGTATAGGCGATATAAGAGGAGTAGAGAACTTACACTCCTATAACTTTTACTCCTATATTTTTTGACAAATCTGCCAGAAGGATATAGATATATTATATGAGAAAATTTGAATAAATAACTGCACTACCTATTTATTAATCAAACAAACCTAACCTTCCAAACGCTGCATGCCAAGACATTGGTGGAGATTCGCCGTAAAACTGCAAATCATATCCAATCGTGTTTTCTCCCTCTCTACCTACCAAACGGTCGTTCCAATACTGGACGAGCTCTAGTATAGTTTTGTCAAGTCTGTTCAGCGCAGCTGTCAATTCGGTTACAATGCGTGTAAGTAAAATGAGAGTGTTTGCAGTGTTATGAAAAAATATCGTGGCAGAATTATTGAACTGTGCTCTTTGTAATAATTCGGATGTATATTTAACATTGTTTACGAAAGAGACATTGAAAAAGTGTCAAACATTTTTAAAACATCGGAAAGAACATAACCTCAAATTTAAAGATGTTGTTTTGCCGGTTGAATTATTTGAAAGTGGTTATCATAAACAGTGTCATTAGTCATTCATAGGGTTGATGAAAACATATCATCTGCCAAAATCTGCAGGTATAGAAAAATCAACTCCGAAAGGAAAGTCGTCAAATATCACGAATATTTCGGTCCTTATAATAACGGATGGAGATTAGAAGACAACCAGTATGAATTCAACGAAGCTTGTGGCTCAGAGGCACGAGCGTTGGTCTTTTGTCCACTGTTTCCATCCGGCGCGGGTCCGACACTCGCAGCTGCTGAAATTTTTTTCAAGGCCTCAAGAGTGGTTTCGGATTTCACTATAAAATGTAAGGCACCCGTGATCTCAACTCGTACAAGTTTTAATTAACTTCTGAGGGTTGATCAAACAACTAAGAAAGCGGTTAAAAACAATTAAACTGGTTCGACAGTGAATCGCTGGAAAAGATTCAGGTATTTTACTTTCATTATATATTATTTTCGTGAATTTGTAGAGGAAAAAGCTAAGAATGCTGATGATGATTAAAATATTCCATATCAAGATTGGCAGGGTGATGAGTTATCAAAGTTCAACGATGACGATGATGAAGATTGAAGAACTCCAACATACTCAATAATAAATAATAATAAATATTTTCATGAATCCTTTTTGAATTTTCGCCGTACAAATGTCTTCGTTTCTTGTTAAATAGAAATGCGAATAAACTTTTATTCTATAGAATTAAATGCTGGTAAAAAACATTAATTTTCTGAATATATATTCAGGGTGGGGCACCCCTACGGCACGGTACCTGTGAACCAAACCATTAATTTTTTCGGGAATTTCTCCATTTCATTATATGTAAGTAGGAGATTTAAGCCGGTTCTGGCTCTCCCCCCACCACTATGACGTCACGTGTGACCTTGAATAGTTGCAGGTGTGCAG
>JAFIRS010005323.1:0-60072 GCA_018342105.1 Gonioctena quinquepunctata | reverse complement strand
AAATTAACATCTCGAGTGTGGAGCAACCTATAACAATTGGTGGACAGGTGTGTGATTTTTCATATAAGTCCCCCCTGTACGCCTATAACAGTCTGACAGAAAACAACTACTTCCCCGGCTAAAGCCACGCTGGACATTGAACTACATCTGATAGATATTCTGAAAAGACCTTAAAACTCAAAAGAAAAAATCTGAAATAAACATAATAAAAAACTTTTATTACGTGATATTTATTACTATATAAAAATTATTTCATGTAGTATACTGTTTTCAGCGGTGCGGCGATGAGCCAAGACCGTAACTGCCACGCAAAACCTAATTTTCGGCGTTGTGACTTTTTTATTGGAAATTTTCTCCTCTTTATTTTTATTTTTTATTTCTTAATTATCAATAGTTTTTTAATTATTAGCAAAAAACTAAATGCCTTTTTTTTCCTCTTAATTTGTTAACAACAATTGCAATTTTTCTCCACGTTATTCCGAATCCAATGAGCCATCGCTCATATTTTTAGGAGCTTTATCAATAATTAACAGCATTTCGAACTGGCTGATCAGGCTAAAAGATAACACAATCTGATTTGAGAATCAACTCCTCACACCAACCTTATATTTTATCATCTGTAACATAACTCGAATCTTCATTCATTCCAAACCACGTTCCTTAATGATTCCTTTTTCTTTTGAAAATTTTAAATAATTAATGTCTGTTGGAGCACCTTGGAAGGACAATTGGATTGTTTTTTTTATCACACACATATCTACTCCCCTGGTATACATGTGCCTCGGTAGCGCAGTAGGCAGCGCGTAAGTCTCATAATCTTAAGGTCGTGAGTTCGATCCTCACCCGGGGCAACTTTTTTTTATTTTGTTCAGATGTATTATTATATACACATTCTCCGTAAATTGAAAGCTTATCTACAGTACCTTGTTTTCGTGAATTTATAAAATTTAAAAAAATGCACATGCACAATCAAAATCAGATGAGAGGGCGCGGATCGATGGAAAGTATCAAAGTTATTGATTTGATGCATTCGAAATAAACAGAGTTTTTTGGGAAAAAAACAACTATTTTCCTGGGATCCTGTCGAAGAATGCCTCAACTTTGAAAATACGTTTCATCCAATATAAAATTACTATTATGTGAATCGATAGTATTATCAATTTTTAATTTTGCTGATTCTGTATATGGCCCTAATATTACTCAAAACGACAGCTCAAAAATTCAAAAAGTACAAAACTCCTGCTTGATATTGGTATATGGTGTGCGCAGGCGTGAAAAGCTGTCTAATAAACTAATACAACCTGGTTGGTTAAATATGGAAAAAGGTTTTTTCATTCTGCATGTCTTTTTCCATAAAGTAATTTTGAGTAAAAAAACATGTTACCTACATCGAAAGCTAACTTTTCGCTCAGACGTCCACAATTTGAATATAAGTTTCAGAGGAACACTAACACCACCAAAGTTCAAAACTGAACTTTTTAAACGCTCATACTACCTACTACCAAGTATGTAGGATATACAACTCTCTGCCAGCAGAAATAAAAAAGCTCTCACTAGAAAATTTCAAATCTAGACTAAAAAATATATCTTTTCCCATCAATAAATTAACATATGTCCTAGTACTTCTGTTTTATACCGAAAATTTTGTACCAGTCATTTTCAACCAATCAGATGCTTTATTTCGACATTGTTACTATGGTAACCAGCAAATTTTCAGAAAATTTTTCATCCACATTAGCATGTAGACGTAAAATTAATAAGTGGAAACTTCCCGGCACATGACAGCTATCATATAATAAGACAAAAATAATATTGAAATAATATTGACAATATTTTTTATTCACTTGCTTTATAAGTTGGAAATATTACAACAATTTATCAAGGTGTACATTCTATAATATCATTCATTAATTTTAAATTCTTCAAAAATTCCACTTTTAACTCCTCTTTCCTAAGTGGTGAATAACACACAGAACCGATATTTTTTCCTTAACAATATGCCTGTGTTTTATAAAATAAAAATAATATTGAGACACCAGTTTATTTCTTTGAGTATTAGATTTGTGTCCAAAAGAAGGCACAATATTACGCAGAATGTTGCCAATCTCTTTAAATAAGTTTTCTTGCTCAGGATTTGATCCAGATTCTTCCACTAGGTATGTTACATATTTTACATTTTATGGTACATTTTAATGTGCTGTGATTCTTTGCAAAAGGAACACAATTCATACGATTGAAGTTAATTTTATTATAACGTTTTACTAACTTATGATTGTATACAATGTTATGAGGAACTTATAATGCCACAAATAAAATATTGATTGACAGGGGTAGTGAATGTCAAATCCATGGCTAACTTTACAAAATATTTTTTTAACCGGCAACACACGCCAACAGCATTCTATTTAGAATAAAGAATAAAATATCCCGATTTCCTGAATTATTTGAAAAACAAATTATTACCGCTAATATTAATTTTTTTTAGAATTGAACCTAAAAGAATATGAAATATATTTATGTATATATGTATAGGTAGAGTTATTATTTTTTGCTGTATATCACCTTTGTTGGCAGTCAATATTGACATTTCCCTGAAACCTAGTGAGAAAATTATATGAAATCAATTATTTTTATATAATAATGTATCTGATATTATTAAGTTTTATTTTACTAGGGCACGGGAAAAAAAAATAACCCGCAATACGAACATCCACTTTCATTTTCAATCAATATTGACATTTCCCTGAAACCCACTAAGAAAATTGTATGAAAACAATCAATTTTATATAAAAATGTATGTATTTTAATTTTATTTTACTAGGGCACGGGAAAAAAAAATACCCGCAATACGAAAAATCCACTTTCATTTTTAGTCAATATTAACATTTCCCTGAAACCAGTAAGAAAATTGTATGAAATCAATTAATTTAACATAATAGTTTATCTGATATTATATATTTTATTTTACTAGGGAAAGGGGAAAATCATACAAAAATCTCCCCCAAAACTCCCATTATACACAGCCTTCTATTTATTTGTGAATAACGTCAAAATAAATATTTACTTAATGTTTTCTATTTAAATGTAATTCCGGTATAACATTTTCTTACCGACTTCCCCACGTGCTTGATTCAAGTGCGGGAAATTTGTCTCGTACATGAATTTAAAAAAAAAAATTATCAAAACGCCACCGCGCATTTCGCTGCCATCACTTTACGCTTCACCTAATTCAATTGCTAGTTTGATTGGCGCCGACTCAAAATTAGTTACTTACATTAGCTTAGGAGCTTAGTTATTGGGACTAAAAAGGGTTATTTTTCGCTTTTCAGTTTCTTTTTTCGTCGGTTTCATTTTTTGTTAAAAAGTTTTTATTTCTCAATTTTTTGTGGCAAAATTCTACTAATTACTACTCACTCAATCAACAATTAAGGTATCCATTATGTTGTAGTGTTATCAGAACTACACATGTGTGCCCAGTTCCAAGAGAATCGGTTCACACGTGGAAAATCAATCATCCCCCATTTTTCTACCACTAGGGGTGGATATTTTTTTTAAATTCAAATATGACCAACTTTGAGATATACCCTAGTCAATAACGAAGAATCATCTAAATTGGATAACCCAGTACAAAGTTATGCCTGATGGAATCGGTTAATGGGCCAAAATTCAGAGGGTGAACGATCAATTTACTGCATTTTGCTACCCGTATGGGTGACATTTTTTTTTCAATTTCAAACAGGACCAACTTCGAAGTATTATGCCTGATGGAATCGGTTAATGGGCCAAAATTCAGAGGGTGAAAGATCAATTTACTTAATATTGTAAAAAAAATCGACGCGTATATTTTTTTATGTATGATCACGCATAACTTTTCACAGAGCAGTTCGATTTCGATGATTATTTTTTTAACTTGGCACACATATGGAAAATTCTCATGACACTACAACATAATGGAGACCTGGATTCAATTGAGGAGATAGTTATTAGTTGATTTTAGCCACAAAAAAGTGAAAAATAAAAACTTTTTAACAAAATCTAAATCGACGAAAAAATAAACTGAAAAGCAAAAAATTAAATAAACCTTTTTAGTCTTAATGATAATTGAACTGCTAAACTAATGTAAGTAACTAATTTTGAGTCGGCGCCAAACAAACAATTAACGAAATTACTTTAGAGAAAATGAAATGAGACTGAAAAAGTTTATTCAATTTTTTTGCTTTTTAGTTGATTTTGTCGTCGGTTTAATTTCTTGTTAAAAAGTTTTTTATTTCGTCGGTTAATAATTGATCGTTACTATTAGATACTTGGTTTTATGCCCTGAGTTCTCAATATCGTTATACAAACTCCATCATGGTTTCGTATATTTCATTTTAAGCTATCGTTGTTCACAATTTCATTAATGCGTTCCATATTTATATTTTGTCTAGTTTTATTCACGGGAATATTTGCAATTATTGCCTTGGTTCGTTATATGGGTAAAAAATGTTATTGAACTACAGTTTTCTTCAGCAATTATACTTTTACTACTTAAACATATGTGATCAATGCAGCGGGAAGATCGACCTTGGTGAAATAAAAAAATTATATCCCCTCATTATATCAAGTTATTTAGAAACTAGTTCTGAGTCGTCATTTAGATCAATATTTACGTGAGTATTGTATAATAATGTCCGTTTTGTCTTTTCCCGATATTCTAATCAAGATCATCAGAAAATAATATGAATTTACATAACAAAGATATGGCGAATGCGCAGATCCACCAAAATGCAACATGCATCTCAATAACCAAAATTTCGTGAAAACTTCCATCCCATGTGAATTAATCAATCTTTTTCTCCGTAGTCTTTCAAGGTCTTCTGTAGCACTATGGACTGAAAAGTTAATAGTAGAATTATCGTTCGAAAAAACTAAAAAACACGCGTATATAGCAATAAAGATTGAAATTTCTTCTCATGTAGAAGAAGCGTAGGGTGCTCTTCAGATAACTGATGTCAAGCACCTCAGGTTTTTTTTACATAAGAGGAAATTGACTTTATTCTTATTATTTTTGTATTTATTGCTATAAAAACGTATTTTTAATTAGTTTTTTTCTTTACTATAACTTTATTCTTGACCCCTGATGGGAATAGATGATATATGTACTCTCTAAAGTACCTCAGCATCGATTGGTTGGCCTTGTCTTGTTATCATTTCCATAATTGCTACTTTAGCTGAATGGATGTTCATTACAAAATTGAAATTGAATTCGGAAAGTATATCAAAGAAATAAAAAAACTTGACGAAAGTTACTGAAATGAGAAAAGTATAATTCTGGAATAAAGTATCGCTGAAATATATAGTGGTTATTTTTTGAAAGAAGTTCCTCTACGCGGCTTGGGGTAGGTGTTGACTGGTAGAAATCGTCACGTGAGAAAAAAGTGTTATGCGCCCTCCATGCGACTTTATCCCTCTCAGTATATTTCTACTATATACGAGTCTCTGTGACAAGCGTCTAGCCCTTGCCCATACGATTCCGAAAGTGTACGGAACCATCCGAATTGCTGTTCTGGTTGCAGAAAATTTAAAATGATACATGAGCGGTAGGATATATTTGCGAATACAAGTCGAATATTATCGTTGAGAGGTAATATGTAGAAGATGTTTTTGTTTCATTTATTTTTTTATATAACGTGTGTTCAGATGATAATATCCTTTTTTACACGCTTTATATAAGCTTCACTTGTATGTTTGTTTTATGTTTGTAACCGACTCCTTTGGACTTGATTTTGACCCACTTCCAGACGTCCGAATGATTTGAAATTTGGCAGGTGTACATAATTCCGGTGACAATGCATTTAGAAATTTTTGTGTGGAAAAAAAAACGAAATGGCGGCTCCAATATGGCGTACGAGTTTTGTGATTATGGTCTGATTCGCTTCAAAATTGGTATCTGAGAGTGTTCGTGGTCGTAAATTATGATTCTTTTGTAAACATTGACAAATTCGAAATGGCGGCTCCAAAATAGTGGATGAGTTTTGTGATTATGGTCGGATTCTTTTCAAAATTGGTATGTGGGGGATTTTTCGGTTCGAGTATTATGATTCTTTTGTGAAAATTGAAAAATTCAAGATGGTGGCTTCAAAATGGCGGCCGAGTTTTGTGATTATGGTCTGATTCTATTCACAATTGGCATGTGGTGGTTTTTGGAGTCAAAATTGAAAAATTCAAGATGGCGGCTCCAAAATAATGGACAAGTTTTGTGATTATGATCCGATTCTATTCAAAATTGGTATGTGGGAGTTTTTGGAGTCGAATATTATGATTCTTTCGTGAAAATTGAAAAATTCAAGATGGCGGCTACAAAGTGGTGGACGACTTTTGTGATTATGGTCCGATTCTATTCAAAATTGGAATGTGGGGGTTTTTGGAGTCGAATATTATGATTCATTCGTGAAAATTGAAAAAATTGAGATGGCGGCTCACAAAATGGTGGACGAGTTTTGTGATTATGGTCCGATTCTATTCAAAATTGGAATGTGGGGGTTTTTGGAGTCGAATATTATGATTCATTCGTGAAAATTGAAAAAATTGAGATGGCGGCTCACAGTATATATTGACAACGTTGTTATGCAATGCGCATAGTAGCCAGGGAATTGGATGTAGCAACAGCTAAGGTGGTTTACCATGCACTAATTGAGTCGCATATTCAATATGGAATATCGTTCTGGGGCACTTGTAATAAAGAAAATTTTAATTCAATCTTCGTCCTGCAAAAACGGGCTATCCGCTATTTATCTAAAGTAGGATCAAGAGTATCATGTAGGTCACTGTTCAAGGACAATAAACTGTTAACTCTCCCCTCTTTGTACATTCTTGAAACTGCCTGTTTGGTGTTCAAACACAAATCATTGTATCAAGTCAATGAGGGAATCACCCGCCAAAGAAACCACTTGAAACTCCCTATTCCCTCAAGTAGGTTAATCGTAAACTCTCTGATCTACAATGCTGCCAAAATATACAACACACTCCCACTGAACATAAGAAACATCGAAAACTATAACCTATTCAGATCTGCTGTTAAAAAAATTCTCCTAGAATTAGTAATTTATGAAATGGAGGAGTTTTTCCATACTACCTTGATATAAGCACACCTAATGACATTAGTTTATTCCATAAACTGTTTTCAACTTCTAACTACTTTCACCTACTGTACTCTATTTTTACTTTTTTTTCTAACTTGTACTGTGATGCCTATTACCATTTATATAGTTCTATCTTAATTTTAGTGTGTATGTACATGTAATTTTTTATTATCTGTTAAATCTATAACTTTGTATGAGTATGATATTATAGCTTTGTCTATAAGAATTTTTGTTCTTCCGACAATAAAGCATACTTTTGATTGATTGATTGATTGATTGATCTTTGAATGACTTCTAATATCAAGATTTGACTATTAATACAGCTGTACACATAAATGATTTGGAAAATAATTACGGTTACTGATAGTAATCACGGAATAAATAGTAGATTAGAACAAATAATAGTTTAAAAAAATTAAAAAAACACGCTTTTATAAATAAACCAAACTTAAGTAGAAATAATATAGTTTAACTAAAACAGTTTCATAGAAATCAAACTAAATTGAAAATATTATGAATTTGAATTAAGAATAGTGTCGAAAAATTTAATAAACATAAATTAATAATAATGTAAATAAGAAAAAAAAATATATTATTCAAAAAAAAAGCGTAGGGTTCTTAATCTGAATTTTAAAAAGCACCCCACGCTTTTTTTTAAAGAAAATCTTTTTTTTCCTATTTACATTATTATTAATTTATGTTTATCAAATTTTTCTACACTATACTTAATTCAAATTTATTAAAATTTATTTTCTATTTTTTTAGTTTAGTTTTCTATAAAAGCGTGTTTTTAAGTTTTTTTAAACTATTATTTATTGGACATAATTTCTTATGTTTTTTGTATGCCGTAGTTGGATTAATGATTTACATTGAATATGTGGCACGTCAATTCGATATAATATAACGAATAGTATTTTCAGGAATAAAATACCTTTTACTGTGGCGGAGGAGAAAGCGTTTGGAAAAAGGCATGGTATAATGACAATTAAATGTGATAGAACAGGAAACGTTAACTTTCACAAGTAGAAATTCAGAGAAAAAAGAAACACAAAATGGTGGATACATGAGATTGATGGCAACAACTTCTGCAACCTCGATATCAATTGATTTTGTTTACGCCATTGTGACAAGTCTACGCCACTGTGGTTTGTTCATATCTATGAAAGAGAGTTGCCAGATGTTATGGTATGCAACAGGCAGAATGTATCATCTAGGGTTGCAAGCTAGACATGTTCGTTTTAAGTTCTTGTAAAAATCACAGTAGTAAAAAAAATTCAATTTCGAGTTCGTGTAGTAATTATTACTAGAAAAGAAGCAACTCCATCCCATATCATACAGTCCACTCAAGATCCAATAGATTTATTGGATCGTTTGGAACCAAGGAGGGAGCATAACACTTTTTCCTTACGTGGCGAAAATAAAGAAATATAAACAACCTAAATCTCCATATCGAATTACATTCGGAGTTGAAGAAAACTTGGGCAATCGAGTAACCGAAGGAAATGTGTTTGAAATGTCAGTACTCACAGCAAACATAAAATATAAATAAATATAAAACAAATATATGGTCGTATTGAGGATTGAACCCTGGACCTCTGGCTTGGTAGTCCCTCGTTTCACGGCAGCTCCGTTTGGTCTTTGAAACTATTCGTGTGTTTGTAGAGCACATGAGCGTTGTGGAATTGAATATTTCTAGTGGGCATGTAAGATTTCGGAGCAAAGTAGAAAATATATTTGTTATTTGTTTTTTCTGTTTCGGATCACACATGAGTTATATTGTATCATTATTGTAATTTTGTTATGAGTTTCGAGAATTGGAAAGTGCAGCAAGTATGTGTAATACAAACTTAGAAAAGTAAGTTGATAAAATTGTATAACTTGATACAAGTATTTACTGTTTACATACTTTTAATGTACTGAAAGGGCCAAATTGGACACTTTTGAAGGGAGAGTCCTGTTTTCAAACTAGATAGAAGAAAACTGATGGCTGTGCGTGAGGGTCAATTTTTATGACAAACCTAATGGTGGAAACTGCATATCGATATATATATATATATATATATATATATATATATATATATATATATATATATATATATATATATATATATATATATATATATATATATCATCGTTTCTGAGTTACAGCATGTTTTTCGAAAATGTGCATTTTCAAAAAGTTGCTGTAACTTTTTTCCTGTCAAAAATTCGTTGTTTCTACAAAAACATTTCTGGAAAACTTTTCTACGTAGAATTCAATGGTGTGAGTAATTTATTTTTTCAAATCATATATCAATAGTAATTAATGGAAAAATAATTTATTTAAACGAGACAACCTGAACTTTTTTACATATTTCAATAGAGCTTGAAATTACCATTCCAAAAATGGTTTAGGTTTTTTCATGTAGACTTTGAAACGCACACTTTGAAGAAGTAGGCTTCGGACGACGCGGCGTTGAAACAGAAAGCAAGTGTTCACTAGTAGCTATCAAATGATAAGAAAGCTGTTCACAGTAGTAATTGAAACTCATAGTTTCAATAAAACTATATTTACTACTAATAAATGAAACTCCAACAATAATAATAATAAACAAACAAGAACAAAATATTTCTTCAGAATATGTGTTTGAAACACACAGGCGGCACCTTTTTTGAACATTTTTTGCCGAATTAATCAGTTCAATGGAAGTGAAAGAAGCAAAACTTTGCATCACTGCCGCTTCCAATTCGTGTCTGAAGTTGGTCGGCAATTTGAAAATAAGATCTTTCAACCTCCCCCAGAGGTAAAAGTCCATAGGCGTTAGGTCCAGTGACCTGGCCGGCCAACGGTTGGCTCATTGGTTGGCTATCCAAGTATTGCCAACATTTGGAGCCAAAAAATTGTTGACAATTGCAGTGTTGTGGGGCGAAGCCCCGTGTCTTGCTGAAAATATATTTTCCCGAATTCCATTAGCGGCAATTCATCAACAAGGGGTCCAATTTGTTGCCTTAATATTTCAAAATACCTCTTGAGATTTGAGACTGCTATTATAAATGAACGGTCCGATAATTCTACCCCTAAAAACACCTGCCCATACACTTAATCCAAATCTTCCTTGACTTCTCTGCTCCACACTAGAATGAGGATTTTGTTGTGCCTAAGTATAAGAATTGTAGCGGTTGAAAATGTCGGCACTGCTTACATAAGCTCCGTCTGTCCAAATACAATTTAACGAAAAATCAAACACTTGGTTACAATTTTCCAGGAGGCACTGGCAATAATCCATGCGGCGTTTAAAATCTCCTGGTCTGAGTTTATGAACTCGTCTGGTCCTGTATGGCTTGAATTTGTGCTTTCACAAAATCCGCCTAACGTTAGTTCTTGGTAGACCTGTCGTTATTTTTAAATTTCGCGTTGACATTTTGGGATTATTTGCAACAGCTTCTGAAACGACTATATCTTCCAACTCTCTATCCCTATTTGATGCATATAATTTTGGCCTTTTCTTTTCAAATTGACCACCATCAATTAGGTTGTGTCACAATCTTGCGAAAATGTCTCTAAAAGGTTGTGTTCTCTCTGGATACCTCTCGTGGTACAAATTGCTGCCTCTGCGTTTTCCCATGTTTGTATAAACCAGACTATAAAATATCCCATTTTTCATAATTCTCATACTTTATTGCAAATGTGATCGAAAAATGAACAAAAGCCACCAATTGAGGAGCGTCTTTACTGCTTAAATCAAAATTTGACAGCTACTAGTGAACATTTGTACTTGTTCAAAATGTGCGTTTGAAAGTCTACATGAAAAAATCTAAAAGCTCTGCATTTCAAAGGTGACCCTTGCAAAACATCAAATATGCTACATTTTTGGAATGGTAATATGGAGTTCTATTGAAATATGCAGGAATATACAGGTAATACCTTATTCAAAAAAATGATTTTTACAATAATAACTATTGATATATGATTTGAAAAAATGAATTATTCAAACCATTGAACTCTACGTAAAAAATTGCTTTGGAAATGTTTTCATAGAAATAAAGAATTTTGACCAGAAAAGAGTTACAGCAACTTTTCTCGAAAATGCACATTTTCGAAAAACATGCTGTAACTCAGAAACGATGATATATATCGATATGCCGTTTTCAACATTAAGTTTGTCATAAAAATTTATCCTTAGACCATCAGTTTTCATCTATCTTGTTTGAAAACAGGACTTTCCCTTTAAAAGGGTCCAATTTCGGTACATGTGTTTCGAGTATTTACTTTTTACTATTTATATTCATTACAGAGAGGTTATAGTGAAATCATATGCTGAGGGTCAAAAAGAGTATCGAAAGAGAAAAAAAAAGCGTGAGGTACTTCGTTCCTGACGGGGGTCCCCGACCGCACACTCAATCCAAATCTTCCTTGACTTCTCTGCTCCACACTAGAGTGAGGATTTTGTTGTGCCTAAGTATAAGAATTGTAGCGGTTGAAAATGTCGGCACTGCTACATAAGCTTCGTCTGTCCAAATACAATTTAACGAAAAATCAAACACTTGGTTACAATTTTCCAGGAGGCACTGGCAATAATCCATGCGGCGTTTAAAATCTCCTGGTCTGAGTTTATGAACTCGTCTGGTCCTGTTGTATGGCTTGAATTTGTGCTTTTTCAAAATCCGCCTAACGTTAGTTCTTGGTAGACCTGTTGTTATTTTTAAATTTCGCGTTGACGTTTTGGGATTATATGCAACAGCTTCTAAAACGACTATATCTTCCAACTCTCTATCCTATTTTTGATGCATATAATTTTGGTCTTTTCTTTTCAAATTGACCACCATCAATTGGGTTGTGTTACAATCTTGCGAAAATGTCTCTGAAAGGTTGTGTTCTCTCTGGATACCTCTCGTGGTACAAATTGCTGCCTCTGCGTTTTCCCATGTTTGTATAAAACAGACTATAAAATATCCCATTTTTCATAATTCTCATACTCCATTGCAAATGTGATCGAAAAATGAACAAAAAACACCAATTGAGGAGCGTATTTACTGCTTAAATCAAAATTTGACAGCTACTAGTGAACATTTGTTCTTGTTCAAAATGTGCGTTTGAAAGTCTACATGAAAAAACCTAGAAGCTCTGCATTTCAAAGGTGACCCTTGCAAAATATCAAATGTGCTACATTTTTGGAACGGTAATATGAAGTTCTATTGAAATATGCAGGAATATACAGGTAATATCTTATTCAAAAAAATGATTTTTCCTAACTATTGATATATGATTTGAAAAAATAAATTATTCAAACCATTGAATTTTAAGTAAAAAAGTGCTTTGGAAATGTTTTCATAAAAACAAAGAATTTTGACCAGAAGAGAGTTACAGCAACTTTTCTCGAAAATGCACATTTTCGAAAAACATGCTGTAACTCAGAAACGATGATATATATCGATATGCGGTTTTCAACATTAAGTTTGTCATAAAAATTTATCCCCAGACACAGCCATCAGTTTTTATCTATCTTGTTTGAAAACAGGACTTTCCCTTTAAAAGGGTCCAATGTCGGTACATGTGTTTCGAGTATTTACTATTTACTATTTATATTCATTACAGAGAGGTAAAGTGAAATCATATGCTGAGCGTCAAAAACAGTATCGAAAGAGAAAAAAAAAAAGCGTAAGGTACTTCGTTCCTGACGGGGGTCCCCGACCGCACACGATTTTTTTAACATAAAATATGTTTCGCAGAATATTTATACAACTGAAACCCGTCACATGAAAGTTATGGGGAAGTCACTTAAATTCTATTCGGAGGAGGTTCGTATTTGAAGTTCCCACCCACCATCTGCTTATGTTTCATTTATCCCGTTAATATAGCATACACTTTGAAATTATTCATAATGCAAAGCACACAAACACATAAACGTGTTTACGTTACCGTTGAAGATTTTACAACTCGCAGCTTTCCATCTCCGAAGACGAAATTCGACTGCATGCAGTCTACCGGAATTTCTCTGGAAACTTTCTGATAACTTCGAGGCATATCTTCATTTCACCGTATATAGCGAATAAGTTTGATGTTATTCTGCGAAGTTGGAATGAAATGAATTCGAAGACGCGGTGCGGCGACTGCGGTATCTACCGAAAGAGTAGGTGGAACGTGGAGTTGGAATATTTGAATGTAATTGAATTAGTTGAAAACAAAAAAATGCGGCAAGGGGGTTAGACTCCGTAGGTCACCTTTAAGGTTGAACTGGACAGCGCTACCCCATCTCCTTTCGAAATAAAATTCCTATGGAAATGATTGGGATCTATTTTTTGATAGATCACATTTTATATACTACAGAGAAAATTAGTCCAGATGTACTTCTCCCCAAGGTAAATCCCTCAAGGTGGGCGTTCTATGTAGTGTATTTTTATTTCAAGTTGCATCGAGAAACGGTTACACTTTGAGAACTCAAATTTTGTGGGTGAACTCAGAAAGGATCAAAGAACTAATTGAACATATTGAGATTGAATTCTTTTCGAAAATACATGCTACTTTTTTTATTTCAAACGAAAGACCCCTGAGAATAGTTCAACTTTCGATTAAAAGCGAATCTCCAGACAATTTCGTTTGGTAAATTAACTTGAAATACGAAAGGGGCGGCGCATAGCCAAATTCGAACACATAGGCCAGTAGAGATAGACAGGATTTTCACAAAATTTAATAATAATTACAAAAGTTTCAAAACTTTTTAAATTTTTTTGCAACCTTTTTTTCTAAGGAAATGTTAAATTCAGGATTTAAGAATTTCCACATTAAATTTAAATTATTCAAATTTTGAAAAATAGAAACGTATAATTTTGTACCATTCAAACAAAACGAAAATGTTTGTTTTATTGAAAAACAAATTTTAATCCTAATATTTTTATGAAAATTCCAAAAGTTCTGCAAATTCGAAAAAATTACCAAAATAATGTTCTCGAGAAGAATTTTAATTTGCAACCTCTTGCGTCAAACGGAAAATATATTTTTTCATGAAATTATTTTTTTTTATTAAAATATGTATCGGAATTATTACAAAATTTTCAAATAATGGTTGCAAGTGGAGATGCACAATGTTTTCATCAATTTGCAACCTCGTCTGCAACACGGAATTGAGGGTAAAATCAAAAGAAAAATATTTTCGTATTCGTAATCTACCAAAAAAAGCAAAAGTTCTGCGAATCGGACAGACAACTGATTTTACCAATTGGTGGCATTATTATCATTTGCAAACTATGTTACAATGCGGAACATTAGGAATTGAAAAAAAAATTTTTGCAACACCTGTGTTATCTGAATAATAAAGATTTTTATATACCTAATAAATGCCATTCATTGTGTTACCAAGTTAACTATCGACCAAGAAGATCGTCAACGGTAGGTGAAATCATTCAATGTTGAAAGCTAACGTTTTCATATTACAATTAGAAATTTGCATAGAAAAATACTCTGAGTATGTTTGATGGAGGATCGAGAATCTCTCGACACGGTTTCATAATTTATTAATAAATAGAGGAAATATTGAGATTTAAAAAATTCTCTAACAGGTGTATATTAGTACGATCAACCTATAACTGTGTTACGGCACAGTGTTTTTCCCTCTTTATCTTCAAAATTTTTATAAATGAAAAAAATTATTCTTACATGTCGATTACATTACATTTGGATTCAATGGAATTTCTCATGCGAAACCACAATTGGAGTAAGAAAGACGAGTGGAAAGGTAAATTATAATTTTATTCAATTCAAGAAATACATAGCTGTAAAAATTAAATTTGAGATGTAATATCCACATTAGTGGTCATGGCTCCGACCGAGAAGGTTGTGCTATCAGCTGAGCTCAATAAATTAAAGAAAAGTGAAATAATCGATCAAGTGGTATCTAAAGTGCTACCTGACAGTGCTTCAGAAAATTTGATTCTTAAAAATTTTGTCAGTTACTTATCCCGTAGTGCCGAATTAGTGGAAAATCCCAGATTCAGCAACGGTGAAACAGCTAACTGTTCTGAATCACAATGCTTGTTTACCTTAAAAAAATGTCAGCAACTTGATCGTGAGTTAATACTCCTCGAGAAATTATGTGACAAAAAGATTACAAGATCAAGAAGAAATAATATTTCTCCTGAAACACCAGATAGCCAATTCTAGTACTTTAAACAGTAATCAACAAACCGTCACTACGTCTGGGTCTGACAAAAAAATATCCAAGCCGAGTAGTTCTACCGAACAAAAAAATTAACGCTCCGCAATCTGATATGAATGATCTCTCTGCCAATAAAACAAATGGCACAAAAAAGGTGAATGGCAATGACCGGAATCCCCCATCAGCTGTTGATAGACCAGTGAACAATAACAAAATACTACTCACTGGCTCAAGCAAAAGAACTAATCATAAAATACAGGGCGTCATCAGTGACAATGATTTGGAATGGTTGTACGTGGGCAAAATCAAAGGTATTATTGATAATGAAGTAATGCGGTCCTTCCTCAACGAGTCTTTTCCTAATCAGGATATCAAGTGCTACAAGTTGAATACCAAGGGTAAAAACAGTTCATTCAAACTTGGTGTCTCGAAATCCCTGAAGCAGCTGATCCTGAAGAGTGACCTATGGCCTGAAAATGTGTTAATTAAGGAATTTATGTTTTTTCCGTGAAAACTCTGAATATTATATATCTCATATGTCTCATGATCACTGTCCTAACTCAACAAATCTTGTGATATTTCATCTCAACATTCATAGTATGAGACAAAAAATTGACAAACTCGACTTCTTATTGCAATCACTCGATTATCCTGACGTAGTATGTTTTACAGAGACTTGGTGCAGTGATCTTGAAATTAATTCAGTAAATCTCTATTCTTATATCCTCACTGATTATTTTTGTAGAAATGACAAACCTGGTGGTGGAGTTGCCATATTCGTCAAATCTTATCACAACTTCAAAATATCTCGCTTAAATATTGATAAAGTCCAAGATATTTTTCAATGTGCTGCTACTGAAATAACTGCTTACAATTCTAAATTCCTCATCAGCTGTCATTATAGACCTCCCTCTACTGACAGTAAAATGTTCCTTCCAAAAATGGATGCATTTTTAGATTTAGTTCTTGGAAAGCAATATCAATCTATGGCATTTATCTGTGGTGACTTCAATTTCAATTTTCACGTAAATTCCAATGACAGAAACGCAAAGTACCTTCGCAATCTACTAGCTTCATATGGATTAAATCAACGTATTTTTGATTACACGAGAATACAGGGGAACAGTAGGTCTACAGTCGATAATATTTTCTCGTCCACCCCTTGCCAAATTCCCTCTGTTGTCATTCATCCAGATTTTTCCGACCCTGCACTCCAAATTATTAAACCTTCAATTAAATCTTGCACTATTGATGAGCCCCATTATACTCTCAAGCGAACGTTCAGTGACCTAAACATTCATCATTTCAAAACTTTACTGTCATGTGAATCTTGGGACTTCGTATATCTAAACAACATTGAGTTCGACACAAAATTTTCAAAATTCTACTCCTTACTCCTCGATCTATTTGACAAAGCGTTTCCGCCTGTTCTACGTAAAATCATTAACACCCAACTTCCAAAAGGTAAATCCTGGATCACCAATGAAATCATCAATGATGGTATACTTCTTCGTGATGTTTTCAATCTGAACAGAATTCAATCTGATGAAGTCATTAATGAGCAATATAAAATCCTGTTGAGGAATCATAGAAAAAAAATTGACCATTCAAAAAAAGAGTATTTCAGCAACAAATTTCTTGAAGCTGATAACAAATCTAAAGTTGCCTGGAATATAATTGAACAGAATACGTCATCCAATAATGCGGGCAATTGTTAACCGAATTATTTTGAAACTGATGATGGAACTCGGGTTCACGGTGGCCCTGAAATTCCTCAAGTCTTTAATGATTTTTTTGTTGACTCTGTAAAATCTCTAATCAATGATACTGAGCCTGCTGGTGAAAATCATCATGATATAAAAACAAACTCTTTTTTTCTTCATCCTTTTGACGAAACTGAACTTTTTGATATTATCAAATCTATATCGTCTAAGTACTCTAGCGGCATAGATGAATTGCCTGGTAGAGTCTTGTTGACTGTTGCTGAACTAATCATCGAACCACTTACATACTTACTTAATTTGTCATTCCTTGAGGGTTCATTTCCATCGTGTGTCAAACACGCTATTGTGGTTCCTGTTCACAAGAAAAATGATAAGCACTTAATCTCCAACTATAGAAGTATTGCATTGCTGTCTTCATTTTCAAAAATTTTCGAAAAATCCGATGTAAACAGACTTGTATCCTTCTGTAAAAAGTTTAACCTGCTCTCTAAGAGCCAATATGGATTCCAAGCTGGTTTATCAACCCAAGATGCTACTCTTTCTCTGGTAAATCAGGTTTTATCCAAATTTGAAAATGGCGAAAAAACGATCAGTATTCTTTTTGACTTGTCACGTGCATTTGACACCATCAGTCATCAACTTCTCCTCGAAAAACTTTATGACATTGGGGTTCGCGGCCAAAGTCTCAAATGGATTGAGACTTATCTGACTGGCAGGCCACAATCTGTCAAGGTTAGGCTCAAATCGGGAATATATCATTCTGAAAATCATAACATTAACACGTGTTCCCCAAGGTAGTGTCCTGGGTCCTACCCTCTTTCTCTTATTCGTTAACGACTTCTCCAATATTAATCAACAACATTCTACTGTACAGTTTGCTGATGACAGGTCATTCATATTGAGTTCTGCTTTATGTGAAGGGTTATCTGCTGACCAAGCAGGTACTGCAGTTGCAAATATGCTCAATTTCTGCTCCAGAAACGGACTCGCACTAAATAGCAACAAAACAAATACCATTGTTTTCTCGCTTAGAGAAATGGATTGTAGTATATTGGTTAGAGCAAATACTAAATCTGTTGTACAGAAACAATCAGTCAGATTCTTAGGGTTGAACATTGACTCCCAATTATCCTGGAATGATCATATTGACTCTCTTTCTAATAAATTATCCAAACATTGTTTCGTTATTTGGAATCTTAGAAATTTTGTCCCCATTAATATTCTATTAAGCTACTACTATGCCTATGTCCACTCAAGTCTGAATTATTGCTTAGTCTGATACGGTAACTGCAGTAGATTGAATGATCTGTTGATTTCGCAACAAAAGATATTAAGAACCATGTGTTTTAAAGAATATGATGATTCTTGTAAGCAGTTATTCACTGAATTACAAATTCTAACTGTGATATCCATGTATATTTTGAATTGTGTCACTTACATTGAGAATCATTACCACAAGTTTCAGCAAAGGGATACTATCCGCATAGCCGCTAGTTATACTCTTAGACAAAATTATAATCTGATAATTCCTGTTCACAAATTAACATCTGTATCAAATGGACCTCATATTATGTCTATAAAAATATTTAATAAACTTCCAATATTCATTAAGGAAATGTCTAATCCCATCAATTACAAAAATAGCGTTAAAAGCATTCTCTTCAAAAATGCCTTTTATTCACTAGATTAATATTTTCAAACTGATCTGGCTGCTTGACATCATGATTGTTTGCTTGTTTACTATTTTACTGTGTATACTATATATATATATATATATATATATATATATATTTTTTTTTTAATTGTTTTATATCATTATCTCCTACCACTACTATTGAATTATTTTTTATGTACATTCAATATATATATATATATATATATATATATATATATATATACTTTTTTCTCACATGTATATTCCATATTTTATCACTTGATTTTTTAACTCTTATTTTTACTTGTGTATTTGACGATTTCCATGCTTATAAAAAAGTCTCAGGAAAATAAAGTATTGATTGATTGATTGAATATCGATTTCACAATATTTTTTTTCAGCAACGTTTCTGTTTGTAGATGAAAATTATGTACTTGCGAGATTTTCAATCGATAACGTTTTGATATCCCCACTTCCATAGAGCATCAATTATTCATTTTGGAATCTCTTTGATTGCTAAAAAGTCATGTTGTGACAATTGGAAACTTTAAATGAAGAATGATTGCTTGCCGTTTCTGATGCTATAAAAATGAATGTCCTCCAATAGTCTTTTAGCAGAATTCAGTAACATTTTGTACTCTTTCGATTGTTGCATTCGAAAAAATAAGATCAAATTTATTTCGCTCATTAGTCGAAAACAGTGATTGCTTCTAAGATTAATAATTAGTATCAAATTTTGTAGTGGTTAACTACGTAACCGTATTATCCTTCGGATGCAATTTCAATCAACCAGTACAAGATATATACGCGATGGATAATCAAGTATTCAACTGGACCACTGTGGACATATGTCGGTCTAATATATATCTCAAACCTATTTGCAAAATGTTAAAAATTTATAGCCAAATTATTTAAAAAAAATTATACAAAAAAATGTTCCGTTGAACAATGACGGTTGCAAATCTCTTGCGTCACGTGGAATATTAGTCTCAATTTTAAATGTGTAATGAAGTTACTATTTACCCGCTATATTTATCAGCCAAAAGCTCCCTGTAAGGAATTAAACTCCGTTTGACAGTAATAATAGGTCTAGAAATACCATTCGTGTTCGTGATGAATCCGTGGATTACACATATCCTAATAAAACAGACTAAACGCCTTCGGGAAACCACGCGAATAACGCCAGACGTAGCACGCACGCACGCATGAATATAACCTGCGCCGGCTATCGACTCTCGAGAACACATTTTTAGCGAGCAAGCTGGCTATATTCAAACGCCGACGAGACATTTCAGTCCTCCGATAGAAGCCCGAGTCAGTGTTAGCAACCGTACCATATTTAAGGTACACGTACCATTATTTGGATCATTGTACCTTGTACCTTAACAATGTTACAAGGTACGCTGTTTGTACCATATTTCGAGTAAATAAGATTTTAATTTGGCATGACATCCACTGTGCGCGTCACCATGCGGTGGGTTACCGACACTGACCGAATGTACACGGAAGTTACTGGTTACCGTATACTTTAGGGTGGCGACAATGGTGACTGTGTGATCACAGACATGTGAAAAGTCAGACAAGTGACAAGGGGAAAGTTGTCCTTTGAATTTGGATACAATATAAACAGAATATGTTTTGAATATTTTAAATTCGTCTTCTGTTTTATGTTTCTCCCTTGCTGTGTTTGATTTCCTGCTAATAGTCTGTTCGTTCATGCATTAGTTATGAATTCGGATTCGTGGAACTCCTCAGCTGCCGAGAGCCCTAAGAAAAAAATCAAACGAAAACAAAAATTCAGGAAAGAGTGGATGGATGAAAATGTTTTTAAGATGTGGCTGAAACCAGTTGCAGGAGATGTATTCAAATCATTCTGTTCATTTTGCATATGAACGATGGTCGTTATAATTTTACAAAGTGATGGAATGCTTAGTCGTATGACTAAACAGAAGTTATATGGCACAAATAATTGCGATGAAAATGAGGCTGATGATGTTGATAGTCTGATACCTGAGTAGAGTTATTTTTATAACCTCTTTGTTATTGTTTACTCATTTTCTCGCTAAAATCTTTATAGGGTGACGGAAATATATTTGACTGTTACTTTCGTTAATTTCTAATTTCAAACCACAATCCTTACCAATGATTTGATTTTGGCAGCATTGCGACCTCAACCTAGAGACATTGGCGAATTAGAGCCGAAAACATTCTCCCTTGCGCCTCTAGCGGCTAATCGGGGAGAAGATCTGGAAATGGAACGATCTTAATTGGCAAGCATTCGTTTATGCGCATGCGCCAAAATTAGACGTATCTCTTCCGTCACCTATGATGACGTCACGAATGTCACAATTTAATGTACCTTAATTTTATCTGAGATACCATATTTTCATTAGGTTGGTACCATATTTTCATTCTTCATGGTTGCCAACACTGAGCCCGAGACAGCAGTCCAGTCGAGCCAAGAGCACACGCTACCGAGCTGACGTCACGATAGAAGCCACCCAGTACAGTTGAGTCGAGACGGAGACGCACGCACCGAGCTGACGTCACAGCACGAAGGATTTTACGAGCTGGGTAATTATTCTGTGAAAGTATACTTTGTATCGAAATCGACAGAGTCCACAAAACGGCGCGCGCATATAAGTCGGTCGAGAGGTATTCGGAAAAGAGGGGGAAGCCGGCTGTAGTTCCGTTTCGACATATTTCTAAGAAGTAGTAGCTTGCCGAGCCCAGCAGAAGCAGTCACGCGTTCGACTAGTAGCCAGAGTGTGAGCCAAAGACCGAAGCAGTCCACGACCGTCCCGGACCTTGCCGAAGCAGTGAGATCGGAGTTCGGGTAAATATGTTGTATCAGGTAAAAAACATCAGGAAATTGTAAGTACTACCGATGCGATGTGCGCAGGATCGAACCATAGCCGTAAGAGGCACATATGCATTTCAATGCTGCGCTGGTAATTTCTGTATACGAGTCCGTACTATACCCCCCCCCGCAAGAGCTTTTGGTTGTTAAGTTTACCCCACTTGCTTGAAAACACCCTCCTCGCTTTCTCTGTATATAGTGCTTGCCATGTGTTTATTTGTTGTGATAACTTGAGGCCGCCGTCAGCCGCCCTTACTGTATTTGATTATTTTCAATATACCTGTTTATCCTGTTCTTAGTATTCTTTCATTGACTATTTCGAGTAGAATTTTAACATCTAGTGCGCAGTCGCCACCCAGGTTCGAAACCCAGTTGAAGGCAATTAAAGCCTGCCTTGCTGGCCCTGTTACAGTGTCACGACTATATTGAGTCCTGGAGTGTCTTTCTTCACTGAGACTGCCCGGAGCAAAAGTGGCCTTTTCCACTATAAACCAAAAGGTGGCGCCCGAGGAAAACCGAGAATAGTGAAAAGCGCCAAAGTTTGATAATAGGGGGAGAAACCCCTTTACAAATGAAATTCGCAGAACTTTCGCAATTATTTCAGCAGTTGTGAAAAAGCAAAAAAATAATAGTAGTGGATAAATAGGTTCCGTTTGTCGCATGAGATTGCAAAGTTACATATCCACTGAGACCGATATTTTCTTTATTTGCAACCACAATAAAAAACTTTTGTAATTATTTCAATGCTTGTGTGTATTGAAAATGGAAGCGTCGATTAAAAAGTTTAATTAATTAATGATGCGTTTTTCAGAAATGTTTGCAAATGTACGTGAATATGTTGAACTTTTTTCCGTTCACTTATCCAATTTGCAGAACTTTTGTAATTTTTTTAAACAAATTACAATTAAAAACTTGAACAAAAGACAAAAAACAAGGTTTTGTAGCTTAATGCATGTTGTAAAACATCATTACTATCGGTATGCCTGGTTTGCAGAACTTCTGCCATTTTTAGTGCAAAAATAAAGCATGGGAACGTTTTTTACAATTGAAACAATGATCCGTTCATCGCCGACTTCTGCAAAATCTTATAGTTTGTTTTAATTAATGCAATAACAAACCATTAAAGTTTGAAAACTTTTGCAATCAATGTTAATTGATTGTCTATATCTTCTGGCCTATAGCGAGAAATTCCTTACCAACATTCTTAGTTCAGCCATTTTTTTATAGAGAGCGCCATTGTAAATTTCATTCATCGAGGGACTACTTTACTTCAATGAGATAGGATTGTGATTTTGGTAACGTCTTTAGAAGTAGCAAGATATAGAAAATGAAAGTTTCGGATTCGGAGATTATTCATAATCGTATAATGGAGAGTAATTTGGGAAAGGATAAATAAAAATCAACTCAGTGACGGGGTCCGGAGGTTCAATATGTATAATATAACGAGGTTGTTCCTGACTGATAATAGGCACACAAGAAATCCTTTTTCTAAACTTCCTTCTGAGAGTAGTGTACCTCTGTGCCAAATAATGTATTCAATTATTTGAAAATTGTTATTTTTTACAAAATGCTGATATTTTTTCAAGCTGTTATCCAGCTTGCCTTGTTTGTTTTTCTGTGATTATTATTCATTTCCCGATTTGTATATTCGGGAGAAATGTTGCAAGTTGATTTTGATCCACTTTTTGTCGTACGATTATCTTGCCAAATTTAATTGTTCATAATTCCAGTGACATCTATTATGAAACTTTTGTTACAGAAAAAAAAACAAATGGCAGGTAAGGTTCGTGATTATGAGTCGCTTCTAGTCAAAATTGGTGGGTCAAAGATAATGAATTCTTTGTCAAAATTCATTGATTTAAGATGGTGGCTCCAAGATGGCGAACGAGTTTTGCGACTATGGTCCAATCCTATTCAAAATTGGTGTGTCGGATTATTTCTGGTTGGAGATTATGATTTTTTGTCAAAATTCATGAATTTGAGATTACGAGTTTTGTGATTATGACCCGATTCTATTCAAAATTGGTATGAGGGGGTTTTTGGCGTGGATGATTATCAATTTATTGTCAGAAATCAATTAGATAGCGGATTTCATGAATTACTAAAAATGATGAACAAATTTAGGACATACTTTCATACAAATACATCAAAGAGGAAAAATAAAAAAATTAATAAAAAATATTGTTAAAGACTAGTTTTTATACAAATGCAATAAAACGGAAATACATATTTCTTTAATTTTTTGACCGAGGTTATTCTATGAATAACAGATTCATAAGCTTGCCCGCGAATACAAAATAGGTATCCTTGCGCCTTGATACACAGGATTTTTAGGGGAATGCGGTTTGTGATTTATAGTGCGTGTTTTTGGGGTCGGAGAGTATGATGTTGTCAAAATCAGAAACATTCAGAATGGCTTCAATAAACTTCTTCAAAATGGCAAATATGAGTTGCATTAAAAATTACTCTCTGTACAATGCTTGTACCCATTGAACACTCATTACTGTAACAATTCGCTTTCAAAGTTTTGGAACGAAACATAGTTTCTTGAAGGTTTTGAAGGCAGATATTTGGCGTAGGTAAATTATTGTAGTTTCATATTGGTGGTTATCGAAACGAATTCAGCCAATCAAATGCATTTATCTAACCGCTACTTGCTATACAACAAGTGGACATTTACCATTGTTTATAACCAAACCTATAAAAATAATTCAGTCACTGTAAGATGACGTCCAAGTCACTATCAAATCAAAAAATAATGTCCGACCGTTTCGGAAACACTTTCCCAGAAGAAATTCGAAAAAACGTAGAAAAACCTAGTTTTTCTCAAGTGTAGGTATGTTTGTAATATCTAGCTCGATATATAATCTGGTCATATACCACTCGTGATAGATATTTTGGGTAGGGTATACTTTCATATTTTCCGCCAATATTGTTGCAGAAATACCACTCGACCGAATTTATTTTAAAGAAATCCCGTCACATGAATTTTTACAAAAATATTGCCACATAAATGTCAAATTATACTCACCAAAATAACCATCACTTGTGATATAACTACTGAAAATCACACGCGATGTATGATAATAAATCAATGATTCCTGATTTTACAAAGAAAAATTACGCGAACAACAAATAGGACGTGAAAAATATTATTTATTTCTTTCCATTTTTGATTCTACCTTCTATCCACGGAGGGTCATAACATTTTTGATCCCCTAGAGAACGTTTTTTCTCCCCACAAAATTTCGTTCCTTTCTCAACGAATATTGAGGTAGAGAAATGTTCAAGTCGTTCAGAATGAACCGTAAAAATGCCACAGATATTGAAAACTGCTTTTTTGTGAAATTTGAACAAAGTTTTGCTGAACATTTTTTTTTCTCAAAAATCATGAGCTGCAACTTTCAACTCCGAAGTCTTCTGTTGTAAGAATTCAACCAGTAAGTTATGGCATCCAAAGATTATTCATTATTTTCATAGAAATCTGTTCATTCCCAACGACTTATTCAAACAAACTAACACAAAAGTCGCAATCAAAATACATATGAACCTGGAATTCAAAACTAATATATGCCCGGTTGGCAATGCGAGATTTTCAAAACATTCACTGGAAAGATATCAAAATTCAAAATCCAATAACGATTCCTCTGCCGCTGTAATGATATATTCTGCCGTGAAATTCGTAACGAAGATTTCCTGATTTGACCTTCACCGGACAACCCAACTGGCATGTTGCCTAGCCCACCAATTTGATTACGAATCTCTAGGTTAATTTTTTCAACTTTCTTTGGATCTCATAATAATGGATATAACAACGTTGGATTTCATTTACAGAGAATGTTATTTCAAAATAACTATTTCACGAATCATTTCTTCCTGATTAATTTCCAAACCAATTGATACTTCAAGTGCCACGATAGGCAAGTACAACTAAACTTATTCAGCGAATCGATGAGTGTACTCACTAGCATAATATATCGTCCCCCCCAGCTTGTAATTAGCCCTCGCCATGCCTCTCAAAATAATTCAACGAAACACAGACAGACGTAGAACAGATCATCAGTTCCTACTCAGAACCATGGCGAAAAAAATGTGTTGCCCTGGTTCAAGAACCCAATAAGCTTCTCACTTCTAATAACAGAAGATGGATAGTTGACCCGATGTGCAACACCGCATTACATTACGCAAACACTCGATGTCGTTACCCATGGAACCGTTCCAGGATTTATGAAAATTGGCAACTTTACTCCTGTTACATAGACTACCGAACCCCGCACCACCCCCGCCTTCCACCGCCAGAGAACTCGTTATCGCAATTGAAAAAATAAAGAACAATAATCCTCCGGACAAGATGGTATCTTTCCCGTGGCAGTGGAGTTAGCCTTTGAGTCGTCCTGAATATCTTGAATACCACTTTGGCAGAAAGCATTTTCCCGAAGAAATGGAAATGGACGGGAGTAATCCTCATCCCTGAAGGAAATCGTACAGACCAGCGAAGTGAATGCGGGCCTATATGCCTAATCGATTGATTTGGAAAACTCTACGAGTACCTGCTCAAAGGTAGACTGTAATCGGAGCTGGCCTAGAAAGATTTCCAGCACACAGTTCGGATTTAGGACCAAAAGGTCTACAGTACATGCCGTTGAATATGTCTTGGCCAAAGCATGCGAAGGTAGATACACTCGGGCCAACATAATACCATTCGATGTGAAAACACATTGAACACCGCCAAATAGGACCACATTATGTTGAAGCTGCGACAAATAGGCATTAGCGTATACCTGCTTGGAGCCATCTCCAACTGCTTGTCCGATAGATCGCTCCAGTCTGGGAACACCATAATGCACATGACACAGGGCTCAATAATTGGAACTTCCTATATGGAGGGGTCCTCAAGCTACAACTACTACCAGGGTGTCACACAGCCGCCTACGCCGGTGAGCTGGCCCTTGTGGTGGGGTCCAGCCTTAAGGATTTCCTTATGAGCAACGCAAACTTAGCCCTTGGAAGCATAGAGAGGTGGATGGACGATACGGACCTGGAAATCGCAGCAAGTAATGACAAAGGCCTTTATCGTGAAGGGGCCTAGGAAGAGAGAAGATATCAGTTTTACATCCTTTTAAAAAAGTTTTTTAAAATTTGACGTTGATCTAGCAGAAACTCCTGTTCTTTTTCTGTAATGGCAAAGGAAAAAAAATCTGATGGGGAAAACAAAAAAGCACCAAAGGATAGTGTATATGATTTTAGATTTTACCATGAAATTACGAAGATGTCTGCCAGCTTACTATTAAGCTAGCAAAATCTCGTTTTCCTCTAACCTCCGCAGTAGCAAAAACCATAGGGTTTGGCACAAATTACAAAAAAAACTTCTGTAGGGTCGCGGTTCCTGGTAAATGAGTGTCTCATATATCTCCATAATAGGAACACAGATTTTTGAAACTACACATTATTTCACACACTCAATATTTTTTCCGTAAATCGATTACAAATATTGACATTTTTGATAGTTTTGAAAGAAAAAGTCAATTTTTCGTTGCACTTAGACATTACCAGGTAAGGAAAATAACTGTTATATCAATATTAATAATGTATTAATATTTCAATGTGAAAACTAGTTTATTATGCAACGAACATGTAATGATAGCTATTAATACATGAGCACGAGGTAAGTTACGTGCGAGTGTATCAATAGCCATTACATGATCGTTGCATACACTATTTTTTTTATGACCAATAAATAATAAAATAAAAATTAGAATTTCTGGTGGTGTACAAGATAATTCTCCAATGCTCGACATACTTATAGGTCCTTTTGATGCGTTGTTATTGAATGTCGATTAACATTAAATGTCAAACAAGTATGTAGAAACATACCACTCGATGATCCCCAAGTACGTGTTTCTTATAGGCCGAAAATTCGTTTCATAATGAAAAGTACTTGTTTTTATTTGCCAAAATCTGTTTCGAAATTAGAATCCGTGTTCAAATGGACAATATTAATGAATCAGTAGCAGATATTTAATTCGCGTATTATAATACGGGAGTAGAAAAATATTATTTCGTTATAGTTAATTGTAAACAAAAAAAAAATATTGGAAACAAGTCTTGCCGAAAACAATTTTATTTTTAAGTATGCCATTACAACATTTTTATTCTTACGATATTCCATGAAATGATTGTATGCATAGTAATTTTTTTCTCATACGTGAAGTTTGACAATTCAATATTACTTTGTTTCCATGTTTACAAAACAAATATTTCATAGCATCCTTCATTTGTGGATAAAATTGATAATGTTCATAATAAAATAAAAAGTTGATTGTAATAATTTATGTAATTTGAATAATTTTCGATTTTCGGGAAAATAGTAGAAAATAGTAGGAAAAGCCACAGTCTCGGCTTGCGCCTTGACAAACAATCTTTACGGTTGTCTGGAAATGTCCAGCTTTTACTGCTAGATAAACAAAGTACCGGGTTATTCACTATAAATTACCCACCTCTTATCAACATTATTATTGCCTATGGAAGAAAGTTAAATATAAGAGTTTTGTGGCATTTGATAAAATAGTATCAAAAATACAGTATCTTGCAGATTTCAGGGATTTTTTTTATGAGTAACCCTGTATATTATTGAATTATTGGAATGATCTTTTTTCCCTCATTTCAAGAATATTTTACCTCTTTCTCATACCGTTTTTGAGTTATTAAACGTTGAATTCTATGAAACTTAACATTTGTAAAGTAAGCTATGAAAATGACAACTATATTATGTTTGTTTAGTGACATTTATTTAATGAAATAATCAAAATGGTTTCACTGTAAACCATATAGTTCAAATATATTCTTGTAATATACCTATATAAAACAACGAAAATAAACGTACAGCAAAAAGTGCACATAGGGTGTTGTAACCAAATCGTCCAACGAACAAAGGTATTTAATATTAACACCGTCAGAAAATACATTCAAAAATATTTACCAAAAAGTTAATCATACTTTCAGAAGAAAAAAGCGTGTAGTTAGAGAAAACTAGGTAAAACAGCTTGATTTGATTTGCGTAGGTAAGCCTATCCATATTAATTCGCGAATAGACTTTATTGAAATATTGTATTATTTCTTGAAAAATACTGAATGTAGTTTGAAAAATGTAGCCTATCAATAGGTTAAGTTTTCTCCAAAATCCAACGTACTTTGAGAAAAAACAACTACAAACCATATAAAATTTTACCCGTACAAGTTTTAACAGAGACTCCATAAGAAGAAAAGGCTGGAATTTTGACAACAGATGATTAAAAATTTGAATGAATAAGCCGATTATTCAACAAAAATATTATGGACTGATGAGCCATCTTTTTCTACGGTAGGAGTTTTCAATAGGAAAAATCGATGGTCGTGGGACAAAATGGGCAACAGAAAGAGATTGGTAAAACAAATAAAGAAAACAGGAAGAAAAACGGTTAGCGTTTGGTGCGGAATTTTTAGAAAAAAACTTGGCCCTATATTTTATGATTATATATTTACAATCAATAAATACTCACCCCAGAAGTAGAAAATATTATTTTACAGAATTTTTCGGAAGCCGAGCTTGCCTTGCCAGTATATTTGGATGCAAGATGGGGCAACCCCGCAGTGTCGTACCCGTTCAAGAATATTTTTATAATGTAATCCCAATATTGATAGGAAATTATGAAAGTATTAAATGGCCACCTAATAGTCCGAAGTTGTCCCCTATGGATTCATTGTTCTAGGGATTACTAAAAGACATTGTTAATAATAATAATATTCAATTCATTAAAGAGACGATTCGACTTGAAATAGAGAATATGAATGTCAATAATTATGCAATTTCCAATGCACTTATAAATATATTGAGATATAAACAGGCATATTTGTATCTATGTTTCTTCTGTTGTGATGTAATATTGACTAATTTTGAATTGTTTATATATTTTATTGAATTTTATGTATCTCAGGTGACTGAACTTAACATATAGTTTTATATTCAAAATTTTACTATAATTGTCGACGTGTCTTGTATATACCTGTACTCAGTTTCGTTCATATTTTCTGTTTTTCGTATAATTTGACAACCTTAAATGTAACTTACATAACTTGGGTCAATAAATTATTATTATTATTATAAGAAGACGTTATCAATTATGCATTGATAATAAGGGTGGACACATTGAACATTTTTATAAATTATCATGTTATTTAAATTTCCTAAATGAATCTTTATCTATTTTTGTATAAATATTTGCATTTTTTCTTCTTCGCTGTAAAACCATTTTGATTATTCCATTAAAAAAATGTCACTAAACAAACATGATATAGTCGTCATTTTCATAGATGGCTCAAAAAATGTTAACTATCATAGGATAGGTATTTACAGTAATAACTAGTCTACGTCATTCGACGTTCAATAACTCAAAGAAGGTATAATATAGGGGTAACATATGGTATATTTTTGAAATCAGGAAAAAAGTTATTTCCAAAAATTAGGGTATCAGATTTTTTTTATCTGCTGAAATATGCACGCTACTGTATTTTTTATAGCATGTTATCAAAATTCAGTCATAACCACACAACTTTAACATTCAAGTCGTTGCCTGAATAAATATTATATGTACCTTTTCATACCATTCCGAAATCATTATGAAGAATTTGTTCTGTTTCCAAAGTTGGTTTAACTTTGGAAACAGAACAATTCCATCATAATCGATTCTCATTCATTAATCGAGGCTTATTTAGTTGGCTTTGAAAATGGGGACCTATCGCGATATTGCTATTTGGCACCATTGGATTTTTTTTTTGTATAAGCTTTGCAAACAAAAAACGTAGAAGTTGAAAGCGAAAGATGAAAAATGATATTTGAAAAGTAAAGATTTATGTGGAGTAGATTCATATTCATTATACAGGGTGTTTCTTGACATGCTTATATTCAAGGGGGTTATTCTTGGATACATTTTGAGAAAAAAACATATGTCCTGAAAGTGTTAACTATTGAACTACAGAGAGGTGCGAATATTCAAAAAAAATATATCATAACTATGGTATGACTCTAGATATTTTTGGGAACGCATCCTCTATGCATCAGAAGGCATTTTCTGCTGTACAATATCATTTTTGCCATTGCCGCTCGTGCGGGATTTGCACTGAATCTTTTTAAAGAGAAAAGTAATACGCCACTACTTTATCTTGAGGTAAAAATTATTTTTGAAATCCTAATTCCTTTCTGAGCAAATCTGGTCTCTCGATTTTTTTTTCCGTTTGACGTACGGTTTTCGCATAAAAAAATTAAATTCATTCATTTGCATCTTGCTAGACCACTTCATGTAACTTCAAACAAAAATTATTCGAACGCTAGAAATTATAAAATTAAAATACATTTTGGAATGCTAACACAAAATAACCCTTAACGCAAGAAGAAATAAATTAAATCAGATGTTGAAAATGTGACCCTCCTGCAAATATGCAAGCCTCTGATTTTTTTCGCATGGACTCATCGAAAATGCCAGGACTGCTCTCCAGTATGAATTGGTGTGCTGTAAACCAATGTTTCAAAATGATCCCACAGGAAATAATCTAAATTACTGAGGTCCGGCGACCTAGGAGGCCATGTCTGTGGTCCTCCTCGACCTATCCAGCGATGATTGTGACTTTGACTCAAATATCCGCTGAAGTGCACTAGCGCCCCGTTGTGCATAACCTACAGTTGATTTCTTAGAAAAATGGTTACATCTTCCATTGAAGATGGCAATTCCTCTTCGAGTAACTACCGGTAATTATGTCCATTCAATCTCGAATGAAGGAAATATGCTTCAATTAAATAATCACCGCATATTCCAGCCCACACAATAACGGAAAACTGCTCCTGGTGACGGGATTCCAAGACTGCATGTGGGTTTTCTTCAGCCCAAAAATTGTTACTGCGGAAATTTTCTGATGGCGTGTCTGGAAAAATTGGTTTCATCGGTGAATGAAATTTCAGTATCAAATAATGGATTTTCATACACTTTTTGAAGAAACCATGGCACAAGTTCATCTGTAATGAAAAGTTGCGAGGAAGTAGCGCCTGAACCCGTTGGATATGGTAGGAATATAATTTAAAGTCATGGAGAATTTTCCATACAAGGATATCTAAGGTTGAAATTTTCGTGAACTTAATCCGGGATCTTCCTCAATTGAATTCAAAACCGCTACCTCAATTTCTGGTGTTCTTACAGTACGTTATATTCCTTATAGATGATTGTCTGATTCAAAACTTCCTTTTCCGTACAACCTTCTATGAATGTTAGAAAATGTTTGTGCATCCGGAAAGGGCTCTTCATACAACCGCCTGGCTTCCAGTGCGTCACCATCAGCAAGTCGGTACATGCAATGCATATCTGAATTCGTAAAATGGACCATGTTTTTCTCATAATATTGTTAATTTTGATGGCCCAAATACGTGACAACTGGACTAGGTAGACAACTATCGAAAATGTTTATGTTTACAAAAATTTGCTTCTTACCTACTAGATACGTTTTTAATCCTTGATAATAACTAATTTCATAACAATGTGCAAATGAATTAATTTAATTCTTTATGCGGAAACAGTACATCGAACGAAAAAGAATCAGAATACCAGATTTGCTCAAAAAGGAATGAGGATTAATTAAAATAATTTTTACTTCAAGAAAAAGCAGTGGCGTATCACTTTTCTATTTAAAATGATTCAGTGTAAATCCCGCACGAACGCCACTGTACAGCGGATAATGTCTTTTGATGCATAGAAGATGCCTATTTTTCTTACACAAAAATATCTAGAGTCATACCAAAGGTATCATAAACAAATTAAATTTTTTCTTGAAATTTAGCACCCTGTAGAACAAAAGTCAAGACTTTTAGGACATATGTTCATATGCAGTTTTTTTTTCCCAAAATGGACCCAAGAATAACCTTCTTGAATATTAACATGTTATTGAGAAATACCCTGTAATATGATGTGACTAGGATGTCATGAAATGTTCAAGTGACGTATCTTTTTTTATATTTTTCAAGTAATAGAAAATCACATTCATTGAACCGATTTCAATGACTCAAATATAGTTCACTCCTCATAATAATTTTCGCAACTTTTGGACCTTGGTCAGTACCATTGTGCACTGCCCCACTGGATCTTCAAGATATATTTTTTCCTCTCCCTTTCCAATGATACAAGAAATGATAATTTACTCATAAGTTATATTCACCACTTTCTGATTCAAATAATAAAGCTGCTTGAAGAATGTTATGGTCCTCCCGGAAATTGGAGCGGGTTGAGCCGCGGGCCTCAACTAGTTACCCATAAAACAGAAAACCGTTTTAGAGATCCGTAAAACTTTTATTCTTTGCAGTTCTAAGCTGTTTTCTCGAAGACTGAAATCCAACCTGCAGTTCTTTTCTCGAGGAAAAAATGAAGCCCGTACAAGCTTCATTAGAATCCGATCCGGTCGATTCGATCTTGGAACAGTTCTTCCGTCCGGCACAAAAACATTCGAATTATCCACCCATTCGCACAAAGATAAAACTTTTCCGGAGAAGTGCAAAGTTCAAGTGAAGTTAAAATATCTGTTTTGTTGATTCTAAAATTGAATGTGTTGAAAGCAAATTAGATACTGAAGGTAATGTTTCAGATTTTGGAGTTGAAGTAAACAGATTGCTAACATCACTGGAAATCATGAGAATATTCGAATGCGGTTGATTTTGTTGATTAATTCAAAAGTGTTACTTACCGAATTGACCAGTGTGTAATTTGAAATGTTTTTTATTACTTGTAGTACAAACGGTGATAAGGTTGAGACTGGGGTGTTGATAAAACTTACTACCGCTCTGATTGGAATACCTTCTTTGTGAATTTTCGGAAAACCATATAGACTCGGCCTTTGTGGATGGCTAGGAATCAAATTATAAGATTTATTGAATTCAATATAGGTTGTTGCAATTTTCAATGTGATTTTTTGTTTTATTAATGAATGTATTTATTGTCAGCTTTGGTTGGTGTGAGATTATTGTTTGATATTTTTTTCTTCAATTTTTGTAAAGATTTGTTTGAATTATTGTGATTGGACATTCTTAAAAAACTGAGAATGGCTTTTAGATTACGTTGATATTTTGAAATCACATCACCAAAGATTCACAAAGAAGGCATTCCAAAGTTTTTGCAACACCCTGGTCTCAACCTTATCAATGTTTGTACTACAAGTAATGAAAAACTTTACAAAAATAACACTTCTAATTAATCAACAAAATCAAAAATTTCCAACCGGATTCGAATATTCTCATGATTTCCTTTGATGTCAGCAACCGGTTTACTTCAGTTCCAAAATCTGAAACAATACCTTCAGTATCTAATTTGCTCTCTACACAATCAATTTCAGAATCAACAGAAACAGATATTTCAACTTTACTTAAATTTTGCACTCTAGATTTTTTATCTTCAATGACAAATCATATAGCCAACCTGAAGGTTCAGCAATGGGTAACCCACTCTCACGTTTTCTAGCTGATATTTTCATGGAACTCCTAGAAAACCCATTTATCGTTAATAAAATGGTTTCGTTATGTAAATGATTGTTTGGTATTTATTGAAGACAACAACAACAATTCCCAAGAAATTTTAAATTCACTGAACAATATACATCCCAAAATAAAATTCGCCATTGAAATTGAAATTGATAACAAATATTTTTTAATTTTAACCATCACAAAAATCAACAACAAATTAGAGTTCTCCATTCACAGAAAACCCACCCAGACTGATCATGTCATTCCACTCAACTCAAACCATCCAATGCAATATAAAATGCATGCTTTTGATTCCTATATCAATAGACATTTGAACGTTC
Organism: Gonioctena quinquepunctata; assembly: GCA_018342105.1. NCBI lineage: Eukaryota > Metazoa > Arthropoda > Insecta > Coleoptera > Chrysomelidae > Gonioctena > Gonioctena quinquepunctata. The sequence goes on along the minus strand of JAFIRS010005323.1, from coordinate 25,711 downwards.
TTCAAGCCCAACCAAATACATTGAAAAAGTCAATATAATTAAACAGATTGCTGTCAACAATGGTTACGAACCTTCCACCATAGAAAAATTAATTTACAAATTCAAGTCTCGCATGGACAGAAAGTTAGCCTTCAACTCAAGCCATGTTGGTAGTCTATCACTAGTTGAATATTTTGCATTACCTTTCTTTGAGAACAATATTTGCAACGACATTTCCAATTTCGGCTTCCAGATATAAAAATATCATTCAAATCAGTTTTCAATGATGACTATTGACTAAACACCCAAGTGAACTCAAACAGAGATTTCTATCCCCTTCATAAAAGGATTAATAACTAAAATTAAATTTGTACCACCCTTTCTATTGAAAACTTTTTCATTGTACCGCCCCACCTTCTTTCTCAATTAATTTCATTGAGTTGGTATTACTTCTTCCTCTCATTGATATTTGACATTCAAAAGTCAAACTAATTGTCACTGATACATTGACATATCCACCTGGCCTTTGCATTCTAACATGTGACACGTTAGATTCTAAGCCATTATTATTATCCTTTGATTACCAATGTATTCATCTATCGTATTACTTCCTGCACCTGACTTGTAAGTACTCAAAAAAGTATTTATTTAAAAAAAAAATCTCAACCTACCTTTTTCAAATTTTCACTTCAATTTAAAAAGTCGGTAAATATCTAGTTACATCACACATGCACTCTGAATATGGGAAAAATACTTTTCTTACGTGTTTTTGCCTCCTGAACACGAATGCGGCGGTCTCATACCGTTCCCAAGTTACAGCAAAAAAGGTAACCTTATTTTCAATCACCGTTTTCTCACACAAAAATCACTCAAAATGCCTGCTTCTTTTCACCAGCATAAACAATATACCCTAATCACTTATTTCCGGCACAACTTTGTACAAAATATCGTCGTTTTTTCGAAAAAATGCTCCTTCTTACACAGTTGCAAATGAACAATCTTCGTTTCTTTGACAGAAGTCATTCTAAATGTCTTCTGTCAAAGGAACGAAAATTGTTCATTTGCAACTGTATAAGAAGGAGAATTTTTTCGATAGAAACGACGATATTTTGTGCAAAGTTGTACCGAAAATAAGTGATTAGTGTATTGTTTATGCTGGTAAAAAGAAGCAGGCATTGAGATTTTGTGCGATACTGGTGCTTGAAAATGAGGTTAGTTTTTATAAAGTGCTTTAATTCGGAAACGGTATGAGACCGCCGTATTTTCCTTCCAGATTCGTTTTCAGGAGGCAAAAACACGCAAAAAAGTATTTTCCCCATATTCAGAGTGCATGTGTGATGTAACTAGATATTTACCAAAAAGTCTCTCACACTAGTCAACTCGAGTATTTACTTTCAAGAAGCACTGAGGATGACGAAAGTCGAAAGCGCTTCGCAAAACTTATGAAAATATACACTTTATACAGGAAAAATCTCATTTAACAAAAGTTAAGACTTTTAGGATATATGGACTTTTAGGATTCTGTCAAAGGAACGAAAATTGTTCATTTGCAACTGTATAAGAAGGAGAATTTTTTCGATAGAAACGACGATATTTTGTGCAAAGTTGTACCGAAAATAAGTGATTAGGGTGTATTGTTTATGCTGGTAAAAAGAAGCAGGCATTTTGAGTGATTTTTGTGCGATAAAACGGTGCTTGAAAATGAGGTTAGTTTTTTTATAAAGTGCTTTAATTCGGAAACGGTATGAGACCGCCGTATTTTCCTTCCAGATTCGTTTTCAGGAGGCAAAAACACGCAAAAAAGTATTTTCCCCATATTCAGAGTGCATGTGTGATGTAACTAGATATTCACCAAAAAGTCTCTCACACTAGTCAACTCGAGTATTTACTTTCAAGAAGCACTGAGGATGACGAAAGTCGAAAGCGCTTCGCAAAACTTATGAAAATATACACTTTATACAGGAAAAATCTCATTTAACAAAAGTTAAGACTTTTAGGATATATGTTCATATAATTTTTTTTTTCAAATTGGACCCAAGATCCTCTTTGAATATTAGCATGTTATTAGTAAACACCCTGTAATATGATGTGGCTAGGATGTCACGAAATGTTCGAGTGTTGTGTCTTTTTTTTATATTTTTTCAGTAATAGAAAATCACATTTATTGAACCAATTTCAATGATTTGAATATAGTTCATTCCTCATAATAATTTTTGCAACTTTTGGACCTTGATCAGTACCATTGTGCACTGCCCTACTGGGTCTCTGAGATATATTTTTTCCTTTCCCGTTCCAATGATACAAGAAACGATAATTCACTTATAAGTTATATTCACCACTTTCTGATTCAAATAATAGAGCTGCTTAAAGAATGTTATGGTACTCCCTGAAATTGGTGCGGGTTGTGCCGCGGGCCCAAACTAGTTACCCATAAAACAGAAAACCATTTTAGAGACCCGTAAAACTTTTATTCTTTGCAGTTTTTATGCAGTATTCTCCGAGAATGAAATCCAACTTGCTATCTTTTTCCGAGGAGAAAATGAATCCCGTACAAGCTTTTGAACCTCAAATGACAATCCCGTTTCATTAGAATCCGATCCGGTCGATTCGATCGTGGAACAGTTCTTCCGTCCGGCACAAAAACATTCGAATTATCCACCCATTCGCACAAAGATGAAACTTTTCCGGAGATGCCATGAGTTGAATAGTCGGTAAAAAAATAACCGAGAAAAACATGAAAGCTCAAGAGCAGATCCACTGTTTGAGTTTCGTCGTCGTTGGCAATTCGCGGATTACTTCTTCAATTTAAGTTGTTGATGTCTCCAGGCGTAAAAAGTCGGTCATTTATAAGAAGGACCATTACTCTCTGGCCAAATTATTACTTCAACGCTGCAATGAATCATAAGGCAGTGGGTTGGAGGACAACAGAGAAATGAGTAAAAAGGAAAACCTGCTGAGTGGCTCGTTTTTACGGCTTCGGTACAGGGTGAGAAAGAGAATGTGGTTTGATATAACTTCGCAAACTGCAATGTTTTCCATGAAATATGAATTTCCATGGATTAACAATCATCATAAAGAATCACAGAGATCTCCATTGGAAGATTCGTGTAAACAATTGCTCATAAAAAAGTATCTCGAGTAAATTCTGTTCTTTGAATCAATGAACTTCCTCTAGCCTCAAGTTGACCATCTTCGATTTTCGCCAAGAAATATCTTTATCCCCTCAAAACTCTTTTTCAGAGAATAGACTTTCATTTTGTTTCCACTGAAAGAAAGGTTGAACTTCTTCTGAAAGAATGACTTGCTTAGCATTTGGTAATTATAGATACTGTGCAATGAGTGATGGTATTTTTCCAAAAGTATGAACACCAACAACTTGTGATAAACATTTTCCATGATGATAATTGATGAAGAACGTTTGATGACGTACTTTGGAAGGTTGTTACTTCAAGTTTTTCCGAATGAGCTGTAGAGCACTTATATTCTCAATTACTTCATCAGTTATTGTAAATACTCGTTTTCCATCAGTTTTTGTCTCCGGAATTATTACTACCAACACTTTTCCTTCGTCGTGAATATGCTTTGATGACATTTTTTTAGTTCGTTTCGCCTACAAAAACCAGTCAATCCAATTATCAAACACACCTAGTAATACCACAATATAGTAATGGAAAAAAAACTTTTTAACAAAAAGTGAAACCGACGAAAATGAAACTAAAAAGCAAAAATAACCCTTTTTAGTCTTAATAACTAAGCTCCTGAACTTATGTAAGTAACTAATTTTATGTCGGCGCCAAACAAACTAGCAATTGAATTAGGTAAAGAGTAAAATGATGGCAGCGGAAGGCGCGGTGGCGTTTCGATATTTTGTTTAAGAAATTTAATGATTTTCGTTTATTGTTTGTTTGACGCCGACTCACATTATAGTCTAATCGACAAGTTGAAAATGGTCTAAAATAGAGTTACTGCTCGTAAAATTAGGTGTGATAGCTCATTGGATCCGGAATAACGCCTAGAAAAATGTGCCGAAAGCGTGTATTAGCACATAAAAAATTGCAAAAGTTATAAACAATTGAAGATGAAAAAAAATTGCATTTCGTTTTTTGCCAATATTTTATAAACTATTGATATTTAAGAAATTTCAAAACAAGATTCTGAAAGAGGAGGAAATTTTTCATGTAAAACTCCCAGCTCCCGGAATCTATCTATATTATTTATGATTTTAATTTAACGCTGAAAATGGGTCTCCGCGCGACATTTTTAGGTTGCGCGCGCGGCGTCAAAAGCGAGAACGACACATTAATTAATTTATTTAAGGTATTAAATATGTTTTTAAAAGTTAAAAAAATTATGGTGTATTCGAAACACTATAAATAATTAATTCCTATTAGAAATTTGACCCAAAGTTGATTTTTCAACAAGTTAAACCATTGTTAACTAACAAAACTTTCTCGAACTTCTGTCGTAATTGTAAATGGAAAAAAATGTGTAATTAATTGTCGTAAAATTTTTTCGCTTTGTAGAGCCTTTTTTATATACATACTTAACAAGATCACGCCATGCAAGTTGAAAAATATTCATACTTTGTTTATAATAATTTTTGTACTTGAACAAAAACTAAAAAATCCAAGTAATGTTGTTGAAAAAATTTTTCCAAAAAATGTTCCAAATTCTATAAAAAACTGAAAAAAAATCCTTAAAAAAATTATCCATGATTGTTATTGTTTTATTTTGTACAATTAAAAAGAAAATATAACGCCAAGAATTTCTTTCTTTATAACAAATGGTTTATTAAATAAACAAAAAAAAAGTCGTAATACGAAAGAACGATAGAAATAATGAAAAAAATTATTCTTAATATTAACTTGAGTTTAAAAAAAATTGTTAATTATCAAGTGCGATTTCAAGCAATAACTTTTAAATTTTTTTTTAAAAATCTTTATTTTTATCAATGATTAGGTTTTTAAAAAAAAAAATATTATCTTATAAACAATACATTTGTTTATAACAATTATTCAAACAACGGGAGTAAAACAATTGAAAAAATCATTTTCATGTAGTTTTTGAAAATAAAAAATAAAACAATGGACATATTTTGGAGATTTTTTTTTAGAGCCCCATTTATGTTTCTTATCTTTTAATATCCTACAATGTTTATATAAATTTAAAAAATTACATTTTTTTTATTTTTTCAACAGGGACCATTTTTGAAGAATAGTTCCGAAAAAAAAAATAGATTTTAACAATTATCAGGTTTTCATGAAGAATTATGACTTGTTAATTATTAAAAGCAAACTAATAAAAAAAATTAGGTAATTTTTTTTTTGCCGACACATTGTTCATTCATGTATTCAGAGAATATCTGAATTCATTTATTTCCTAATATTCATATTTAATTGGTTAAAATATTTTTTTTTCGTTTAAGCTGCTGATTCGGGTGAAGCGCGCGCGAACCGAACCACCCGTTTTCACTCGTATTTTCACCGCTCAATTGAAATCATGAATTTTGGTAAAACAATCCACGGAGGTAGAAAATTTCGTGTTCTCTTTGGATCATTTTTCCGATTTTGGATATCTGCAATAGTTTTTGAGATATTAGCGAAAAACCAAACCCCTCTTTTTTTATTAAATTGTTCATAACTTTTTGCAATAATTGCAAACGTTTTTTAACTTCTCTCTAAATGCCATTACGAAATGAATGTCACCTCATTCTTAATTTTCCGTTTCCATAGAAAAATAATGGTCCAAAAAGCACTTGTTGACCATACTATTTGCATTTGTATTAGCTTTCCAAAAAAACAGAACGGAAATCATATACAGTGCTAGTCAAAAGTCCCCTCCCCCCTCGTATCTTTTGAACGGGTATACTTATAATAATGAAATTTGGAGGGTGGAAATAAACGGATGTAGGCTTCTCAACTGGTCATAACAGGTGACGCAATAGTCATAAATGACGTCACAAGGCCACTGTGACCAATCATTTTAAATGGGACCCTATGGCAAGTGACAGCTCGTTTGAAAGGTATTGAAAATACCTATTCAGTCATACCAATTTTGTTTGGGTTTCGGCTGATTTTGATTGATAAATTGAAGAAATACGAAAATTATAGTTTCGCATTTAATTAATAAAGATTTTAAAGTACGCCTCTGGTTAATTGTCAAAAAGGTTGACGTTTTTGAATTCTCTACTTGTCAAAAGTGTTTATACCTTGAAAATTTACCTAAGCTATTGTTTAACGAGACGTTTAAGTGTTTACATAGGCAAAATGGTACGTACTGTAGCCGACAAAGTAGCAGCTATCTTAATAATTGGTGAATGTAGAAACAATTTCCATGCAGCGGAACGACTGTTTAATGAGAGGTACTCCGATCGCCCTATATCGAGGGTTTATTTGAGGGAGCTTCTTCGGAAGTTTGAAGCATCAGGTAGTGTTCAAGATGCCAAACGATCTGGTCGACCAACAATTAGTGATGACAAAAAAATTGACATAATTGGAGAAATGGTAGTAAACCCTACTTCTTCCACAGCCCAAGTTGCGTCTATCTGTGAAGTCAGTCAAAGGACAGTACATAGGGTGTTGGCTAAAACAAATTTCATCCATACAAATTAAAAATGGTGCACCAACTTTCAGATGATGACCCCGACCGAAGACTAGAATTCTGTGAAACTATGTCCAATAAAATGAACCAACAACCAGGCTACATACAGACAATTTGTTTTAGTGACGAAAGTACTTTCTTTCTCAATGGAAATGTTAACACTCAAAATGTGAGGTATTGGAGTGACACAAATCCTCACATATTTCGTGAAAAACATACTCAATTTCCAGAAAAAGTAAATGTTTGGGCAGGTATTTTGGGAAACCACATAGTTGGGCCTCTTTTTCTCAATGCTAACTTAACCGGTGAATTGTATCTGGAGATGTTACAAAATGATATTGAGTCGTTAATTCTTGAAATTCTAGAAGATAATCCAGATGAATTCGACAACTTGGAAATAACGTTTCAACAAGATGGTGCTCCTGCACACTATTACGGTGCAGTAAGACGTTACCTAGATGAAGAATATCGTGGTAGATGGATTGGACGACGAGGTTCGATCGAATGGCCAGCTCGGTCACCGGACCTTACACCATTAGATTTTTTTCTATGGGGGTACTTGAAATCTAAGGTTTACGCTACAGCACCTGACAGTATTGCCATTCTGAAACAACGAATTGTTGAAGAATGTAGGGCAATTTCCGCTGACACACTGGGACGAGTACGACAAGAGTTTAGCAATAGGATGCATTACTGCCAGGAAGTAGATGGAGCACATTTTGAACACTTATTATAAGAACTGGTTCTTAAATCTTTATTAATTAATTGCGAAACTATAATTTTCGTATTTCTTCAATTTATCAATCAAAATCAGCCGAAACCCAAACAAAATTGGTATGACTGAATAGGTATTTTCAATACCTTTAAAACGAGCTGTCACTTGCCATAGGGTCCCATTTAAAATTATTGGTCACAGTGGCCTTGTGACGTCATTTATGACTATTGCGTCACCTGTTATGACCAGTTGAGAAGCCTACATCCGTTTATTTCCACCCTCCAAATTTCATTATTATAAGTATACCCGTTCAAAAGATACGAGGGGGGGAGGGGACTTTTGACTAGCACTGTATATTTTCTTGCCGTTTTTGACTTCACTAGTCGTGAAATAATTTTCATCATATAAATAACTCATATAATGGACATTTTCAAGAAATACTAATAGACACTGAAAAAATAACCTTTTTTGAGGTTTTTCAATCCAATTTTTCACGGAAAATTGAGTTATGGCATATTTTTCTAAATATTATTGAAGATAACATCTATACACATTCTGAGACAAATATCTGCAGAAGATTGAAATATGTTCATCAACTTGTTCTCAAGTGTATTATTCTGAAACAGAGGGTCTTGAAAATTCATGGAAAAAGTGGTATACCAAATATCCATCGATTTTCATAATAATTCCTTTAGAATCGCTGGTGAGTGGAATGAACTCTTGCATTATGATACAAATTTACAATTACCATCTATACGGTAGTGTGAGGAAGTTGTAGGTACAAAACTGTAGCAAGTGATTGTTTATCAATGACACGTTTGTCAAATACTTGAAATATTACTGTTAATTGTTGCTGAAATATGTATTCTGAAAGAATATTTCGAATAGGTAATCTATATGTTATCGCGTCAAATTTCAGACCGATAAAGGACGACTTCAAGTACAAGTCCGCTACTGTGGCATTTTCTACACTCTTCTCAGTATCCAAAGTGGGCGTTTTGTGAAGCGAGTACAGAACATTATTTCAAATCATCGGCAAATGAAAGAATTTTGCTTGTTGTGATGCGTCCCCCTTAATAAAATGGGCCAAACAGAATTGTTCCAGCGATGAATATGAATAATTATAATTCTATCTCCAATGAATCCAAAAGTCGGATATATTTAGAATCAAATTGGTGTTGGAAATTATCGAGGGAACCAACATAAATGAGATTCAGCTAGTTAGGGCTACAGAGTTCATCCGTCTCGCCACGATTAAGATAATTGGAAAATAAAAAGGATTGGGGGAAAATCAATGGCACTCAGTCGCAGAATCAAACTCAATCGCAGTAACCAGCTTAATCGCTATAATTCAGTGTTTCCACCAGGAATGTACGAAACAATATAAATAAATTGCAGTATCAAGTCCAGTGCAAGTTTGAATCAGTATAAGTCAGTGTTACGATTAGTATGTACGAATTGATCGGTCTCAGTGGTACAATATGTACAAACTGATAAAGTCGATGTGTATAAAGTAACGGAAACAGGTGATAAGATTTTATATAATAATAAAAATAGTTATCACAGTTGATATAAAATACCAGTTCCTGATCACATATATTTTGGCGACAGACAGACAGACATTGAATTATAAATCGAGTCAGAATATTGTATAACTTACAGTACATTCATGCCGAACGATGTTCTGCACAGTAGATTCATACAAGTAATGATCATTCCAATTGGCAAATAATATGTTTATTTATAGGTTTTATTGATTAAATTATAAATGAGGAAGAAATGCATTTTAATTGTTTGGTGTAGTTAAGAGTTCATGGAAGTTTCGCAAATTGAACGAACCTCCAAATGAAACTCTAAATATGAGGTGAAAACTAATTTATCCGCGTGAATTAATTTCTCATGTTGAAACTATCTAAGAAACAAATACAACGCCTTATATAGTTTACTCGGGAACTAACGTAACAACTGGGCGATGACCAAGTGCTCGACATTGCTATGTTTTCACCTTTTATGAATAACGAATAGAGAAGTGGGGCAAAATTACTTCCTTGGGGTGCACCGTTGAGAGCCTGTAGTGTACCTGTTAGAGAGGTTATAAATAGAAAATTCATCATAGATCGAAATGTAATCGTTACACAACACAATGTGATATATTAGAAAATCGTAGGAGGTGTATTACATAAGTACCGTGAGCAAGTAAATACAGTTGACTGAATATAAAACTTGAATTCTGATATGTCGTAATGAGCATTGGCAAGGAGATTATTTCTCAAAGTCTGAATTTTGTCAAATACATATTTTTTATTTGAGTATTATTCCTAAATTATTGTTCCTTGATGATTCAAACTTTTGTTCAAGTATCTGAACATTTCTCCCATGACGAGCGTTATGAGAGATTGAAGAATACAATTGAAAATGTTAATGTTATGAAATTGTGTTTGATGAACTAGGGTTTACATGAATCATTCATCTGCAAACCCACGATTACTCTAATTGCTTTTTTGTGGGGTATACACGTTTGCATATGTAGCATATTACCAAATACATTTCTCAGATATACTTACCTTGATAAGTTGATTGTCAGATTAGCGGTATGTGTTTGCCAAGTTGATATTGTGTCAAGTCATATTCCTACCCACTGTGCCAAAACTCTTACTATCAACGTTATTATATGGTAACGTAGATACATTGTTGCGTTATGATTATTGTGCCCATAACGTCTCAATTACCATTTCAGAGTCGTTATATATCCACCAACATAACAAAATCGCAGATACATTATATAAAAATCGAATCTGATACGTTATCACAGAAAAATTACTTATATACGAGTATGCGTGATGAAATCGTTACATAAAAGTCATTTTTTTCACATCTTTTGAAACTACTTTCTTACGGAAAAAGTACTTTCTCAAAGAGTAACAAGAACTGAGCTGTTATGTCTCAAGTCTCTTCTTTCCAGTTTCTTCTCGATGTATTAAGTACATCACACTATACCTAAATTGATCTTTCCAACATATGCTATTGATGGATTATTCACGATCAAAGTCAAGCCAATACATTAGATCTTTCCTACGAATATTAATAAAATATTTGAAAATACACTATAGATCATAAAGTTTGACACTTATGATATATTCATTTGTGCCTAAGTTTCATATGCTATCTGTCTTCAGTCGAGTTTATATTACTATAAATAATGGTCAGTTATAAATGACCAGAAGATTATTAGAATGTATGATTAAAAAATTAATTTGAATATTAGTCCAGTAAATAATAGTTATATATATATATATATATATATATATATATATATATTAGGGTGTGCCAAAAAACGACGATATTTTTTTTTTTTTGCTCCCAGTCCAAAATATCTTAGAAGAAGTCCCAACTAAGCTCCTGTTAAAAGTGGAGCTCAAAATTCCAATTCTAAGAGATCCTTCATCGAACTTAAAGTTTTTCCGTTTAAATAACATGGGAAACATGATTTTTTATTAGTTTTTTGTCCTGTAAACTGTGATGAAATTATTTTGAAGAAAAACGAATGAATGGACCTTGTTTATTATTAAATTTGGTACAGAAAAATCTATTGCGTCGAATTTCTATCTTCATTATTTCATTTGTTATATAGCTTTAAAATTTAAATTTCCGGTTTTTTGCATTTTTAAATGAAAAATTTACAAAAGTAAATTTTGCCGTGAATTGACTAAGGTTTTTATATTTTAATCATATTCAATATCCTTTATCAATATATTTTATTATGTATTTGAAAACTCATAAAAATATGACTGACTCAGTCTGTAAATTTCATGGTTTGATACTACGAAACATCTTACTCACCTAATTTTGTTGCAAGCTTGATGTGTTAACAAATTTGCACCAAATTTTTTGTTTAATTATCGATATTTCAGTTCGTAAAAGGAAAAATTTGAAAAAATAAATATACATGAGCCTGTAACTTTGTTGTTATTGATGATATACAAAAATTGACAGTTTAGCTAAAAAATGAAAGAAACCAGAAATTTAAATTTTAAAGCTATATAACAAATCAAATATTGAAGATAGAAATTCGACTCAAAAGAATTTTTTGTACCAAATTTAATAATAAACAAGGTCCATTCATTCGTTTTCTTTTAAATAATTTCATCACAGTTTGCAGGACAAAAAACTAATAAAAAATCATGTTTCCCATGTTATTTAAACGGAAAAATTTTAAGTTCAATGGAGGACCTCTTAGAATTGGAATTTTGAGCTCCGCTTTTAACAGGAGCTTTGTTGAGACATCTTCTAAGATATTTTGGACTGAGAGCAAAAAAATAAAAATATCGTCGTTTTTTGGCACACCCTAATATATATATTTAAATATATGTATATATATATATATATATATATATATATATATATATATATATATATATATTGTAATGTTATGAAAAACCAGTTATATATTTTAAAAAGAAAAAAAAACCACAAAAAGAATAATTACTAAATAGCTATTAGTTTCAAGAGATTGTTTTTAGATAATTCTTGAAGTTCTATTTCCTTTATTAAGCCTCTGTATAATATGAATAGATAAAAATGTCCAAATACTATAACACAATCAATTTCATACACTGTCATAATGATTACAAACCATAATTGTTCAAAAGACAACAAAAAAGTCTAAACTTACAAAATCATCCTGAATAAAATGTGATCCACAAAATTATAAGCTTGAAACATACAGTATATGAAATTGTATCTAACTAAAAGTAGCCAATGGGAGAACAGCAAACTTCTTGATGACAATGGCCAATCAGGGAACAGTATGGTCAAATGTAAGATTTGAAATTGTGAGAAAATAAGAACGAGAAATTGTCAGAGACAATTATCACTGAAATTGTATATAGTTTATAAGAAAGTAAAAATAGTTCTATTTATAAGTTTCGACAAATAACAACAGACAGTGAAAATGTGACAATATAGTGCGCGAATTCAAAAATTCAAATCGAAAACAATGAGAAAAAAATGGTATCCAAGTAACAAAAAAACAAAGCCACGAGGAGACTGAAAATAATTTCAAAACGAATGCCACGTTTTGTTGGGAGAGAAAGAAAAAATTCATTAATTCAACATAATAAGCAGAAAACCAACATTACCTTATTTGTACACCATATACAAGTATTCAAAGCTGATTTCTGAATTTGTATGGTTCCTTCTTTTTGGTATTGGAGTTCCTGAGAGCATTGGAGTGAAAAGGAATCCAAATCCTGGTGTGTATTGAACAGCGACAGTTCCAGCGACAGGTATAAACTTTCCTTGTGCACATCACGAACTGAACAACTCCACTAATAACTCATATTCCATCAGAAAAACTTTGAACTTTGAATTTGAACTATTAAAGAAATTTTCACTTTCATGGTAAAAGTGAGGTTGTGTATATTTTACCCATGAACTTTTCTCATGATTATCCATGAATATTTGTAGATTCACCATAGAATAATTTATCTATCGTAGGCCAGGTAAATTTAAGTTTTCCTGAATAAAGGAAATAATTGCTTTTTGATACTTTGTTGCTTATTTTCCACAATTATCAGCAATCGTATTCATAAACACTGAACAGAAGATGACATCAAGCAGTGGCTAGTGGCTAAATTGCCTGAACCGGCTATCTGAGATGAGAGGCGTACCAACTGTGCTCAGCTGTGGTGAGGGAAGTGATAACAATTGGCAACAACGTGACGAGAGAACACTGACGTTAGCTAGCAATTATTATTACATCATTGCAAAATATATTATACAGAGCGAAAATATTTATCTATCAATATTTCATAACAAAAAAGTATATATATCATAACAATTTGGCTCACAACGAAGAGCGGAAATTATTAGCAATCTTCATTTAAAAACAACAAATATATATATTTGGCACCCAAAATGTGGGGCGAAATAAAAAAAAAATTTTTATATATATAATAAAAAATGCGCCCAATGGAAAAAATTAAAATAATAATAATAACAAAATTCAATTATAAAATTCATTTTATACAATTTGTTATATATCCATCATTTTATTCCATCATTAAATAACAATATATATATATATATATATATATATATTAGGTGATTATAGATGAATATTGTGTGAGTCCAGTTGAATATATATTTAAATAGGGATGATAAACAAAACTGTTCATATGTTGGCGGGATACATCATTTTAGTAAACTCGAATTTGTAATAAAAAAATATATATCAAAACATGGAACATCAAACAAAAAAAAACAAACATATAAATTTCTCTGTAAAAATAAAATATATAAATAATTATTATTTACTGAAATCTCGGAACTAAAAACTTTCAAAATCCAAGAAGGGTACGTTGAACCTTTTCAGTTTTCATTACGATGACCTCCTCAGTTTTTGGTTTCCCTCAATAATCATTGTTTTGCATGTCGTAGCCATTCCATGGCTATTTTATCGAATTAACAATCCGAAAATGTTGACAACTTTCCGTACTGCACCTAAAAAAATATGTATTGAAATATTTAATTACCAATGCTGTCGGAAGTATGTCTCATTACCTCGCATGAGTTCGATAATAATCCCTTTTAGTTGCTTTTTCGAGTATTGGCCATAGGGTTTTTCCAGATGCTACAATAAAATATAGAAATACTTAAAAGTTTATAGTGTATTTGCTTGTATCGATCCATATATCATGTTGAAGTTGAGAATTGTAATACAATTCAAATGTATTTTACCCTATTGTTCATGATGATATAGATATCTGGGGCCATAAATATATCTATACAAGGTCGCTGATATGTATGGAAACGGTCGATTATCTCCTAAAGTAAAATGACAAACGAAAAATGTTAGGACACAAAAGTTGTAGGGTTTATTTGAATCTATTACAAAATTAAGTAGTTGCTCTTTCTTTAATGGAACAACCTGTATCCCATATGTCAATTCTTCTCAAAATTCTAAATGAAATTGATATAGCACATCATATCCCAAATTCAACCGTTTTCGAGATATCGAATTTTGAAAATGACTTTCTACTACTCTCAAATTTATTGAAGAAAAAGTCCATATTTATTATGAAAATTACACAAGGTGGAGTATTATGGATATGATTAAATTTTAATTATAATTTTTTGAGATAAAATAAAAAAGTACAATTGTTCAGGGTTGATAAAAATGCATAAAACGAAAAAATGTATTTTTTGTCCTGGATATTTTAAATTTGATAAAAACAATAGTTATGCCAGAAAAAAAGAGAGAGAACAAGTTTTAATAAACAACAAATAATTTCTTTGGAATTTTATTCGATATGCTGCTCAAAGTGTTTACCATTCACCTCCTGATAGTAATGAATTCGCTGAACAAAATTTTGTAGTGAATCTAAAATTATGTTGGGGGAGGAATAGTGGAAATTTCATGCCTTATCCTTTCTTGAAACTCTTCGATATTTTGCGGCTTATTTTTGTGGACTACATTTTTCATTTAACCCTACTGAAAAAAGTCAAGTGGGGTCATAACGGAAGACCTAGCTGGCCATTAAATTGCATCCTGCATCCAATCCATTTATCAGGAAAAGTTCCATCTAGATATGCCCGTACCACACGTCCAAAATGTGGAGGAGCCCCATCTTGTTGAAACCCTATTTATTCTGTCGGGAAATTGGGATTGTTATTGTTTGGAAATAATCGTCCAAGCCCTGGAATGAAAGTAATAAATATCGTTCAGAGTTGAAATTTCCGTTTATAAAATAAGGTTCTATGGAGTGTCCACCAATAATGCCACACCAAACATCTACTTTTTGAGGTCGTTGAGTGTGAACTTCTCCCATCCAATTAGATTTTGGTCTGACCAATACCTACAGTTGTGTCGGGTTACGTGCCCGTTTAAACAAAATGTAGTTTCGTCAGAAAACAATGTGGTTGAGAAAGTTGATATTTTCATTTAATTTATCCATAATAACTTCACAGAACTCGATTCTACGATCAAAATCGTCTTCACTCAATTCTTGTAACAAATGAATTTTATATGGATGAAATTTTTGCAGTTTGCAAATTTTTTTAATGGATTATCGACTCATGTTATGATTTAAAGCCCTCCGTTATGTCGAATTTATTGGATTTTTCACCACATCTAACATGACATTTAAAGAATTTTCATCATTTGTAACGATTACTGGTCTTCCTCTTTTTGGTCGATCTTTGACTCCTTCAGTTTCATGAAAACGCTGCAATGTTTGATTGTGCGGGACCATCTGAACCAGATTTTCCCCAATAGATGGATTGGTAGAGGTGGGCCATATTCATGGCCACCGCAGTCTCCGGATTTAAATCCATTGGATTTATTCCTGTAGGGGCATCTGTAAAGCCTCGTTCACGCTTCACCCATTCATACAAGAGATGCCCTGTTGAATAGAATTACATTACATTGTGAAGCCATACGGAACGACCCTGGCATGCTATTTCAAGTGCAGAGAGGGTGTTTGCGCCGACTAAGAAAATGTATTGAGAGAGACGGGGTCATATCGAGCAGTTTTTGTAGCGGATTTTGCATTTGTGTTTGCTCTTGAGGCTTGCGATTGATTATTTACACCATGAGTTTTGTAAGGTAAACGTGTTTGCATGATAAAAATTCGTTATGAACATTGTACCTATCATTTCTATTTTCATTACAAATCAATCTTTTCGAATAATGGTAGACATCTCAGGTTGGATGTCGTCGAACAAAAATGCATTTTTATCAAGAATCCTTGCTCCGATAGATTCTCCACACGAGTACTTTTATTCAGGAAATCGTCCAGGTAACCTTGTTTCGTTAAAACATATTGACAAATCGCAGTCATTTCAAAGTTTTGGGGTGTGGACCATCGGGGGTAGTCCGTTCCTGCTTTTGTAGCAAAACAACTGACTCCTGCATGGAAGCTCATCGAAGGAATTCATTTGTTCAGTCAATCACAAAAATTCAGATGATTTTGGATATTTACTTTGAAATATCAAAGAAAAACATTTTTCATTTTGTAACTTTGAGGGCCCGTAACTTGGTAACGAAGGCTTTTAGGAACAAAAATTATATGAAGATTTGGTGGTATTTTGAACCCATCTATACATTCCCGAGAGGAAAAGAGGAAGTCCAGGGACACCCTGTATACTCAAATATTTTTCATATCCTGCATCTCTATTATCAAGTAGGCCAAGTGTCGCCAAGTCGATCCCAAACTTCTACAGGTATAAGTGCAAGCACCAGGATTTTTATACATCTTACTCATGACGATATCTACCAAACGGTGCTGCTATTATATTCATTCTTGAAGTCTCATCATCTTAAGTGAGTAAGCTAGTTTTTTCAAACAATAATTTTATTTTGAACTTTTTAATCCATCTTCCTACAGAAGACTCAAACAGACTATGGGAGAAAAACTCTTCGATTGATTAATTCACCAGATTGCTACAGAGGACTAAAGAATACTCGGGAGAAAAACCCTTCGATTGATACATCCACATGAGATGGAAGTTATTAATAACTAAATATTGGGGAATATGCAGTGCATTCACCATATTTTACTAGTAGTCACTGAAGAGTTCCACTATACCAAATCATAGTAATGTCATCCAAACTACTGAAATTGACTTCCAAGATTTGATTACATTGTTAGTTACAACTGAAGCTAATGAAAGCGTGTTGAAAAAAACAACGAATATATTTTCGACTCATTTAATTGTAAAAACAAATTCTCGAATTTTGGGATGGAAAGATGTCCCCTTTTAATATCTTCGTTAAGAGTTCTTGGATCCATACAAATCCTAAAATCCCCATTAGGTTTATTGACAACAACTATTGGATGAACCCAATCAGGGAGCTCATGAACTATTTAAATCAATCCATATTCTTCCATGTCAATAAGTTTTTCTAAAACTTTTTTTTAATGCAAAGGAACTCTGCGTGCCGCATGAATTTTTGTCATGGCTTGTTCTTTCAATGTTATTTTAGATTTCTGAATGTGCAATTTTCCAGTTCCATGAAATATTGATTGATAGGTTGAAATGATGTTTCGAATTCTGTTTATAAGATTGACTTGAAATTCATGATTAGGTTTAATTATATTCAAATCAATGCATCCCAGTAAACTCAAAATAGATTTTGATGAATAGGATTCAATTAAATGGAAAATCTATACCTTTTCAATACCTTTATATTCACATCCTAATGCCACAATGCCCTTTGTTAAAATCTCATGTCCCGAATATAATGTCAATGAAACGTTACCCTACAGTAGATTTTTCTCTTTCTCACTTCTAATTTTAAAAAAATCAGTTCCATTCAGAATATTAACATCACTTCACAATTTTTATTCATTTTTTTTTACCAGAAATAATAATGAATTCATTGTATTCAATAGAATTGTTATTTTTTTTGTAAATCATGTATATCAGTAATTGATACACTTGGATTCTCAGTATTTATAGTCTAAGAGCTGGCTACGTAAATTGAAAATGATAAGGTATAAGGGAAATTTTCACATGGAAACCTTCCTCACCTCCTGACTAGTGTGTAGCTTTGCAGGCAGAAGTCAGTACCGGGGCTGGCAGCGGGGGTGGGCGGTACAAGATTCTTCCAGAGCGCCGCCCGCACTTTTTATTTCAACAAGGCATCGTAGCCCATTTGAATGAACGCTGGCTATCAAAGTGCAAGGACCTGGTTCGATCACGAGCTGGGTCACGCATTGTTTTTTTTTATTTTCCATTACACTCAAATCAACCACAAAACTTCTACAAGTCCTCAAAATATATTACCTCAGAATATTCATCCTCACAACCCCTCATAAATATTATATTCATACTTATCCATGGTTTCGTCTACTCGTAATTAATTCATAACTCATTGAAAATTTTAATAATACAAAAAAATATGCCAACAATGCATAAAGAAAAGTTTTACCTATTCAGCGATATTATCATTTTGTATATACTTAGCCATCATTTTGCCCTCTATCAAATCAAGTGCAGATTTTCCTCAAGCTGTAAATAATATAAAAACGAAATCGCTAGAATTGTCATTAAAATTTGAACAATGTTCTTACAACTTTACCGACTTCTGGCATCGTTGAATCCCCGACCTAGACTTCTGGCAAGAATTTACCGCAATTTATACAGTTGAAATCTATAACTACACAAAATTTCAGTGTTGCACTCAAATGTTTTATTTTTATTAAAAATTAACGCGTTTGACCAAATTTAAATTCAATTGATATTATATATAAAATATATTTATTATCTACTCAATATGGTACATCTCGTAATTCGTTATTCACAATGCATTTAATTCTGTATTTCAAGAATAAAATGGGGAAATGCCCCTGTGAAGAGGCAGTAGGCGGTCGCTTCGCAATGTTTTGCGATACCCTATGTAAAAATACATTATTTCAAGTCAAATAAAGCTTTATATCCCTTCCTGCTATTCACTGGTGAGAAAGATCTGTAATTTGATCATGATAGAAAAGTTGAAATTTACGGATAATACTTTTGTTGAACAAATTAGAGTATTTCCTGGAAAAAATACACCGAAAACCCAGGTACAGACAAATTTTCAGCAGCCTTTGGCAGCTGCGGAGCAAGTGATGCTCTGCGAAGATGATGTTTTGTGTCTTGAGGGGTTGTGAGGGTGAATGATCAGAGGTAATAAATTTTGGTGACTTGTAGAAGTTTTGTGGTTGATTTGAGTGTAATGGAATATAAAAAAAATGCGTGACCCAGCTCGGGATCAAACCCAGGTCCTTGCACTTTGAAAGCGAGCGTTCATTCAAATGGGCTATAAGGCCTTGTTGGATTAAAAAAATTTAGGAGTAATCTGAGCGCCTGCAGAGCTACACACATGTCAGAAGGTGAGAAAGGTTTCTACATAAAAATGTCCCTTGTACCTTATCATTTTCAAGTTCCGTAGCCAGCTCTCCGTCCACTATTTCATTCAGTTAATATTCATTTTTCCTATTTTGTATGTGAGAGAAATGACCTTTTGCGCATACAGAACATGTTTTAGAAAATGCCGGACAGTTATTGAAATGATGTGAATGTCCATATTTAGAACAACGAAATTCCCGGTTTAAACGATTTGTTTTTTTTTGTTTTGGTTCCTCTAATACAGGGGCGGTTATAAAAAACAGGGAAAACCAAAAGAACAGTTCAAAAATTGAAAAAACGGACCTATCGTCTAACTGACGTGCTACACAAAACTGTCATTTCTTCCGTGCAGTTGTGTGAAATTTATTACATTTCAAATCGTTTTTAAGCGTTATGGATTTTAGGACAAGTCTTGGTTGAAGTGAATCTAGGTGCACTTTACGAAAATATGTCATTCATTTTGATCTGCCATTCTATTTACCTATATTGACTTTGTAGGTAGACATAACCACAATTTTTTTAGTTTGAGGTTGAACTGAAAACAACGTTCATTACAATGCTCACATAGGTCGTCGAAGTCAATCAAATTTGCGACGAGCTACCTCACGTGCAAACCCCAGTGAGCGGCAGATAATGATACTAGTCGTATTGGTTCGTCCGAATCGCGTTCGAGAGTGACTGAAAATGAAAGACAAGTGGATAGATTTATATGCCTATATATATATATATATATATATATATATATATATATATATATATATATATATATATATATATATATATTGTTATGTTTAGAAGTACGTTAAATATTTGAAGACTTGAAATGAGAATCATAAATAAAATAAAAATCATGAATAAAAAAATGATCGTATTTAGTAATCTGTGCTAAACCAAACCAAAAACCAAATAGAAACCAAATTTTGCTAATATAATTTTGAGCACAAGCAGCTAACAAAATGTTGAAAGTTCGAACATTCTGTATGTGAAATTGGATCTGAAAATAGCCATGAGATGCCAGGAAAGATCTTGATGCAAAATTAGGAATTTTGAAAATATAAAAAGCAGAAACGTCAAAAGAATGCTATTTACATGTCTTGTAGATAGTATGTAAGCTAGTTAGAAATGTTTCGAAGATAAAAACTGTCAAATGAGTGAAAATAATAAAAAGTGCAACAAAAAGGTACGTGTAAATCGAAAATTCGGGAAGAAAACAAATGTTGGTATCAAGGGAGAGAAATCAACATGCTAAGCGTGGAAAAGAACGAAAAAAATATTTTTTGGAAGAACCGGAGGAGAAAAATTGAAAATTTGAAAAATAAATCAATGTGTATTAGAAAAACAGTTTTTTTTTGCCAAGCCAATATGGGAAATACTCTAAAGAATGATAGCAGATAAAAGATCCCGGATGCAGAGTTTATCTTACCTTTTTCATTGGAGATTTACCAGTACGAGGCGAAGTCACAGTCGACGAAGGGGCTGCAGTTTCCAACAACGGGAGAAATCCGAAACACTGAACTTTCTCGTTACAAGAGGTCACAGGTATTTTTTGAAACCATAGAAAGTTACTGCAGTGCAATTGAAATGAAACTCTTGAAGAACTTTTTTTGATATTTTTTGAATTTTACTTTTAGTATCACATTACTTCACATTTCCTGTATATATATTTGCTATGAAGCACTAATCAGGTTATTTTTCGCAGAATGGGTAGTAGTAAGTTTTTCCTGAATGAAAGAAATCATTATTTTAATGAAATTCGGCTTTATTTTCAATGATTGAGCAATAACTGTTGCCATTTTCCGAAATTTACTCCAAGAACGACCAGAGGGCTCCACAGTAGAACCGACTTCTGGGATTCCATAGGCGTACCGATTGAGTTAGCTGAGGTGAAGGAAATGAGGTAAAAGAGTGGATGGAAAGAAGGTAAAATGCATAGCCGGAGATATTAAATATTTATATGGGTATTCATTTGTCAATATATATTAATTAATTCAAAGGGAACTATTTAAAGTTTTGAAAAAATAAAAAATTTGTGAAAAACAAAAATATTAGTAAAACAAAAAATTTAAATTTTTGTTATGATGTCTGGTTGTGGAAAGTAAATAAACAAATTTAAAATAAAATGAAAACGAACCGCAATCAACGCCTCATAACAATATATATATATATAAATATATAATGAGAAGGCATAACAAGATAACGAGAGAACGGAAAAACGGCATAACTGGAAAACGGGGTACAGGGACGAGAAAACGAGATAACGGGATAAGGGGAAAATGGAATAACGGGATAAGGAAAAAACGGGTTAACGGAAAAACAGGATTACGGAAAAACGAGATGAAGGGAGAAGGAGAAAACAGGATCACGTGAATACGGGATCACAAGAGTAGATATAGCTGCAACAGTTCTGGCTCCCTTTGGCCCTTTTTCCCATATAAATCCCCATAAGAAAATCTAAGGTCCAACGTGGTCATTTTGAGACCTTTCACCTGTTTCGATCTTTATGAGACCATCAGGTTCTCGACGTTTCGAATCTTCATCGGATTCTCGACGTTTCGATTCATCTTCAGTTCAACCTTCATGAGACCATCATCAGGTTCTCGACGTTTCGAATCTTCATAGGGTTTCGACGTTTCGATTCATCTTCAGTTCAACCTTTATAGACCATCATCAGGTTCTCGACGTTTTGAATCTTCATCGGTTCTCGACGTTTCGATTCATCTTCAGTTCAACCTTTATGAGACCATCATCAGGTTCTTGACGTTTCGAATCTTCATCGAGTTCTCGACGTTTCGATTCATCTTCAGTTCAACTTTTATTAGATCATCATCAGGTGCTCGACGTGTTGGATCACTCTGGTTGTTTACATTAGATCATAATGTTTCGACAAGGAGGACTTTATCTACTATCACTTGAATATTCACCCTAACTTCAAATCATATCCTTGGGAAACACCCATTTTTTCACATGCTTGAGGTCTATATTACCCTGGATTCTTCCTATATCTATTGTATTTTAGGGGTCAACCTGATGGATTTCTACCTTTTAATATGACTTTTCTACCTTATTCCACATAGAGGATTGACTTTTTCCCCAGATCTAGGGAATTTTTCACGTAGGTTGTGTTTAGATTAGTCGTTTCAGGTGGATTTTTAGGGTTAACCTGATGGATTTCTCATGGATGATTAACTTTTTCCCCAGATCTAGGGAATTTTTCACGTAGGTTGTGTTTAGATTAGTCGTTTCAGGTGGATTTTTAGGGTTAACCTGATGGATTTCTCATGGATGATTAACTTTTTCCCCAGATCTAAGGAATTTTTCACGTAGGTTGATACATGTTTATGTATGAATATAAGATTTTTGTATGTTGTTTGTGAAGTCTATGATGTGAATTTAGATGAGGGTTCTTCGATTACGGTTGTTTTGTTGGATGTTGTAAATCTAAGTGGGTTTGATGTTTTTTTATTAACCTAACCTGACCAAACTTTGCTAACATTGTTATTATATGAGTATTAGTTCCTTCTGCAAACAATCAAATTTGATGTTTTTTTTATTAACCTAACCTGACCAAACTTTGCTAACATTGTTATTATATGAGTATTAGTTCCTTCTGCAAACAATCAAAAGACATACATTTTTTAAATTAACCAACCTAACCAAACTTGCTAACATTTTATTATATAGTAGTTCTCTGCAACATCAAAAGACATATTTTAAATTAAACTCAAACTCGTAAAAATAACATTAAACTTAAATGTCTTAAAAACGTTGAAACTTGTAGGTAGGCACACAGTTTCTTTGTTATTGAACCAACCTCAACCACTTTCAGAAACATGTATGTAGGAGGTGAAGAAATAAAACATTTTTTTTGTATACATATTTTATTGAAATATAAAAAAAAATATAATAATATATAGTAATAGTAAATAATAATATATAATAATAAAATCCGGGAATATGAGGTGTCCTTGAACTCTGCTCCTCCACTGCCGCAACCCTCAGCGAAATCAATCGATGTCCATCAACTCTTGATCATGGATGGAGTAATGTCCCCAAGGTAGCGTCAGGTGCGATCCAGGACATAAGAATCTCTTGTCGTCTTCTCACTCAGAGCGATTTTTTCTTGTTCCATGGAAAACACCTGGTGTTTTTCGCTTCTGATCAATCGTTGATGAACGTATTTTTTGGTTGAATTTTCCAAGCATTCCTCAAAGTCTTCGAATGTGATCATATTATCTACAACGGCTTTTTTCACACCCTTCGCTTTCTTTGTGGTTCCATAATTGGATAGAATTTGATGAATTTCGTCTTTTTCATACCCTTCTTTATCCAAATTGTCTTCAAGTTTTCAATTTTGTCTAAGGGTGTGAAAACCTTAGTTGCATATGATTTTGATCTGAGGCCAATGAAATCGGTCATAAGATTGCCGTTATTTTCGTCCTTCATTATCCCTAGAACTTTTTTGTTAACTAAAGGTATGTTAAACCTATTGTTCTCAGGATAATCGCTGGTATCGAAAATGTAATGACAATCCTCACGAATTATTTCATAAACATCGGGACATTGTATTTCATATATAAGCGAATCGGTATCGGTGTATAATACAGAACAATTCTCTCCAAATCTTTTCTGCATATAATCATAGTGGAAATCATAAATTTTTGTTTTGGATATTTCAAGGATACTAAAGCCTACATATATTGGTTTGTTGAAGTAAATTTCAGTCTTATTCAACTCTATTGCCGTGAGATTTTCATTGAATATTGTGACCGACTTGAATTCTGGTTTGGAGATATAGGATTCCGCACCATATCGACCCTTCCACTTAGTTATCAGTTTCACATTAG
This sequence comes from Gonioctena quinquepunctata, assembly GCA_018342105.1. Taxonomy (NCBI): domain Eukaryota; kingdom Metazoa; phylum Arthropoda; class Insecta; order Coleoptera; family Chrysomelidae; genus Gonioctena; species Gonioctena quinquepunctata. The sequence continues at coordinate 1,681 of JAFIRS010005323.1, read as the reverse complement.
AATGTTTCCTAATATTTTCAACGGTTTTGCCGTAAACAACATTATTCATGAGCTTAAAAAGATTTTTTTCGAAATTATTTTCAGCATTTTTACGTAAATTTGTATTCAAATCAATGTAGGGCTTGAGCCAAGAAGACTGCTGGAACTGCAACACCCTGTGAACTTTTTTGAGAATAAGACCGTTAGATAAAGCCTGTTTTAGGTTAACGTAATGAAAGATGTATTTTTTCTTAGAAAAAAGAGTTGCTATAAGTTTAGTGGGTTCAGACGGGGACGATGATGGTTTCCCTGTTTTGGAATTTAAATGTTCAGGGCAGAAAGGTATATCCTTATGTTGATCATGAAGATATTGAGGATATTCCAGATCGACTTCAAGAATATATCCTTTATCTGAGTCATCGGATATAGATGTGACATCAATGTTGGAATCGACCCACTCGAAACCTCCATAAGGTAGAGGCTGAGACATTGCCCAACCGTACTGGTTATTAATGTCAAAGTACATCAAATAACTGTCAGGTTTTGATGAATCATATGATGGTAGATATCGATTATTTGCTTTTGCCTTTCTTTTTGAACAAATTTGGCTAAGTCCGCCCCGAATCCCTTTTTCCACAAACAAAAGCATGTCAACATCTGTGAGAAGTTCAAGCTCTTTTTTAGTATGATATAACATACACTGCCAAGTATAACCTGGCAATGTATATGAGTGGGCGGGGTCGAGTCCATAAGTGCCGTGACTACTATCGCGAAATTTTTCAAAAACGTCGGCTAGCAGTAAAATGTCCGTTTTCATATATAAATCGACATATTCACCCAAAGTTGTAAAGTTAAATACACTCCACACGTTTTCAGCTCTTTCGTATAGTTTTCGTGAGCATGGTTTTTCGGTTAGAGTATTATAAAAATGTTCGATAAAAGGGAGAGTCTTTTCATTAATTTAAAAAAAAAAAAACACCTTTTTTCTAAGCAAATCGATTTTTTCATTAGAGGCCTCTGGAAATTGTGCTCCTAAATTTGGAAAATCTGATAGATAGGATGCTAATTTATCTAAGAGGAATTTAGAAAACGGAAAGTATCAATGAATCGTAAATTGAAGTTTGATCCTCCGATATGTTTGGTAAATGAAATATATTTTTCTTTCGTTATTGGAAGCAATGTTACATCTGCCCTGTGTAGTTCTACTATATTGATGTTCAGGGCAGTGTATTTTTAATAAAAATACATTTCTTTCACCCTCGTAGTCCAAAAAGACATCAGTTCGGCCTGCGCGCGAAGGCAGGTCTTTTAGATCTTACTATGACTTCTCTGAGGTAAGAGAAATGAAAGGCAACTTAAAAAAATATCTATATAATGAAAAAGGTAAAATAAACATAACAAACAAATTCTTGATTAGAGAAAACCGGCAATAGTATCAAAATATTTTAGTGAAAATACATATTAAAAAAAAACACATAGACATGATCGAAATATCAATTCCTGGAGCTCAGCAAAATGTGAAGTATTTATCTCCAAAACACATTTGTATTCATTTAACAGAATGGAGTGGAAAGAGACGAGTACCCTGTATCGATTATTCTCATTTGCAAAAAGCGTACTGCAAAACTTAAAATTGAAAAGAAATCCTCCCCAGAGATTATAAGTGGTTAGTTACATTAACATACAGCTTCAAATCTCTTTT
>JAFIRS010005322.1:0-60145 GCA_018342105.1 Gonioctena quinquepunctata | reverse complement strand
AAATTTTTCGAAAAAAACCACTATCATTGTTTGGCATGCAGAGAAAAAACAACATTGTTTGGGGAATGTTTTCCCAAAATATCATGAAAATAATATTACCTATTCGTCATATGTATTTTTTGTCTCGGTTGTTAAGTTCATGAAATAGAACTCAAAAAACCATAATAATGCCCATTCAGTATACCTAACGTTAATGTGGCCGCAGGGAAAGGGGTTGGAACCGTCCGGTTAGTTGGTTGAGGTTTTTTTTTGAACCCTATCGTCCAATGATTTTTCCAGGGAACCTTTCAGGGACTTCAAAATCGTTTAGGGGGGCCTGAATTTCTTGGGGAGGATGCCAATCCCAACGCCTCCAATTACTTGGCTGGAGGAGGGATTGGTGGGCATTGGGATACTTCTGCCTCTTTCTGTCCCTTTCACTCTTTTTTTGGGTTTTCCTCCAGCCCCCTTTAAGTTTTCTGACAGACGTTGGCTCCTTCCCTCACTGACGAGCCTCGGTTTTTTGAGATAATCAAACCTCTTTCTGGCACCGCTGCTGAGCCTTATCTTATTCACCCTATCGATTTTTGAATTTTTTGCAGGCCCCTTCTCCCCTTCCAGAATTGAGCAGGGTATCTTCATTCTGAGGACTTCATGTGGGCTGATACCTGTATCCAAGAGGATTTCGCCCTCTAAGTTTTCTGGGGAGTTTTCCACAACCTTTTTTTTCTCTGTTTATTTCCATTTTTGGTCTAACGAGAAGCTAGGAAGAAACAATCACCTGTGACAGAGCTCTGCATATCACAGGAAGGCGAGTGGGGTCGAGGAAAGCTAATTATCCCAGAGTTCACATAATCGCAGCTAGCAATTGCTGTCTTCGAATGCGGTCTGAACCAGGTAAGTTTCCACAGAGATTTCCTGCCCTCCGGCGCGTCAGGACTGCTCTGGACATGACGTCCAGTCGCCCCAACCCCTTGAGAATATATTTTCCTCCACGATGTAGTTCCTGGTACTTTTGTTGGGGTGTAGTTGGATGATGATATAGCAGGACCCTTGGGTGATCTTGTTATTTCCATATACAGTGGTGCTAGGTGAAAGCAATCTTGATGTATGAATTTACCAATAATTCCACAGCCCGACCTGCGTGCATGCGGTAAACGACAAGCATGAAGCTAAGCAGTGAGACAGGGGCCAAAAGCAACCAACCTCGCCTGAAGTAACTTGTAGAGTTTGAGAAATATGAGTCAATACCGGGGTCTCAATATGCCTACTTTCCAAGTCTCAACATTATTGCCCAAGGTATCAATCTACTTGCTTCTTTCAGGAAACTGATGAAAGTGGACGTGCAGTATTTATCCCAGATTGATTCCACGGAGCAGAAATATGTGCAGTGATTGGTTTGACGTGAAGGTATTTTCCGAGTATTTGGATAGTTCGCGTCCATCATCGCGTTTATTGGGGCAGTTAAGGAGTTTTTCGATCCCAAATGCTTCACGAATGACTTCCACTTGTAGTGTTCTCTCAGTGTTGATAGTCCTGGTGTGATCGAAATCTATTGTGGCCTGTCTCCTCATAGTATTTGGGAAGTACCAAAGAAGCATCTGAGCATCGAACACAAAGTTGATGTTTGTAAACTCGGATGGTATTTCGCCTGTTAGTTCGAATTATGTAGGACATTCAGAGCATAATATTTCATATATTTCCACATTAGCTCTTTTGAATCTTTCGACATACAATTTTACATGTTCAATATTCCAATTTCATAATGAAAAATACTACATAAAACGTCGGCAAAATATCGATAGTGGTTCCAGTTATTGGACCAATTCCGTTCCACGTCATCAAACATTTTGAAAATATACGGTTCAACGTATCTAATTGAAAATACCTCAATTTTGAAAATTCTACTTATCGCTGAGAATGTACTTATCTGAATCAGAGGAATAATTGATTGATCGAGTTGAATATGTAGTATATTTCAACAGATTGATGCATTTGAAAATTAAAATTTTCCATCACGAGATGGGTTCATTTCAATTATTTTGAAAAGATCTCTGAAAAATTTGGGTTTGACTCATTGTGCTTTCAAAATAAAAATCAAAATTGTTCGTGAACTCCCTTTAAATACATAATGTGTCCAAATTACTATCAGAGGTGTAAATTTGGGGATAATATGTACGAAGTCTGTGGAATGTTAATTACCATAACAAAGCGGTGGATATCGGGTCCTCTGGAGACTTCGAGTCCTTCAAGTCCACTTCCGATCTCCAAATTAATGTACTCCACCCGGTCTAGTGGTAATCCTCCAGAGACGTTCTTGCTGTGGAACAGGAAGTTGGAATTCTGGCTCGAGGTGCATCGAACGATTCAACTTCAAATGTACTCGATAACTGCTTTTATCTACAATGAGTTCAATTCATGGTTCGATAACACGATAGTCACAAGCTATTTATGGAGTGTCAGTTCAAGCTCCGATATAACATTATTTTCATATATATATATATATATATATATATATATATATATATATATAAATATATAATAAATAAGATAATATTGAGAAGTACAGGGTACAGTTAGATATGTTACTATCAGTTTTCATCCTTCCACAATAATTATCATAAATCACCACAGGGTGTGCAGAAAAGTCTTGAAAAACATTGATCCTCAAAGATATTCTGAATTATTGAAGAACTTCAATGTGCTTGTATTCGAAAATTCTATCGACAAAATATAACTAAAATATTGTTTAATTTCTGAATAAATTGACTATCTGTGGGGTCCATATCCTTAAAGACAGTTGTCCAATTTCTTCATTTTTTTTTTCACACAAATCGGAGGAGTACGAAACCAAATGTTTTCATCAAATTATATATATATATATATATATATGTATATATATATATATATATATATATATATATATATATATATATATATATATATATATATGCTATGCCCTACCGGCCTTGATTATTTTTCCGTGCAGCTCTCCCAAGAATGCAATACAGTTTTCATTGCCTGGAATTGAATTGAAACTTGTTCTCCATCAGGAGATTGCGTACATCGGTAATCACTAAGATGCCTAGAAACCCTGGTGTATCCACTGATTCTATTTTGTTTAGACTTTCTAGTAGAGATTTTTGCGTCCTACTTCAAATTTTCCACAATAGATGGTGACAAATTGATATAGTTCAACGAATTGGATCTGTTTGGCCATTACAAAATGCATTCGCCAACCTTAGGCAACCTGCACACTGATGCAGAATACGGACATGTCACTTATGAACCAATTGGAAAACTTGAATATTTTTCAATCCGATTGAGGTTATGATATGTGAATTGTTATTTCTGCAAAACTCAGTTATAATTACCAATGTTTTGTTTTCATTGAAATGAATCGTGTTTGTATGTTGTGTGGTCTGGTCAGTCACAGGCTGTCGATTTTTTGCCGAACCAATGCAGGTGAGTGAAATTGCTAATATAACACATTTTCAAAGTTCATGGAATCAATAAGTGGGACTTTTTTCCCGATAATTTTCCATAACTAATTCTAAGAATTTTGTTTGACCTTCAAATGAATTAACGACAGAGCTTAGAATGTGTTGACGCATAATATATTAAATTTTCGAAGTACTGTTCTGGAGTTCAAATCGAAGCCTGGTCCTGAAAGTTTCGCTTGTGATATAGAGTATCTATCTATCTATCTATCTATCTATATATAGTTTGATTTTTTGGTAAATTTATAGTCTCCAACGATTTTCACAATTTTGGGCTACCTACTTGCACAATCTCTGACTGAGCACAAACTTTGTGCTCCCAATTACTTCAGGAGATACGACGACCTTTCCTATGTCAATGAAAGTATTTTTTTTAACTCAAATTTAACGTTCAAAGTCATAGGATTCCGGACACTAATACAATGTGTCTTCCAACTTATGGAGGTTATGAATACAAACATAACTTAAACGTACGAAAATACCTTGTGAAAAATGATCGAAATATTAGCCCCAAAAAAGCAACCCATATTGATTTTATTCTGAAAACGAAATTGATATTCAAAATGAACGGTTGAGTTATTCGTTGTTGGGAAATATATGCACTCATTGAAGTTCAAAAGAAAAATTCTCACAGTTCAATGTATTGAACCAGAAAATATTATCATTTGCAATTGCTGAGTAGATCAACATTTCATGTAATAATGCTTATAAATTAGTCAATTAATTAACAAAATCTCACAATACCCTTTCAAGAGAGATACTAAATAAACAAGATTCATTGATTGTAGGAGAAAAATTTACTTTATGACTATCCACGACTGCGTGTCACCATGATTTCTAAGTGGAAAATAATAAATTAGCATTCATAGCACTTTCTCAGAAATTTTAAAAGATATTTCTTAGTAGTTTGAGAGTTGAATTTGAGTGACCGTTCGTTAGTTGGAAAATCTAGCGAGCAACATGATACAAGGATGAAAGTGAAAAAATATATGAAAGAGGGGAGCGAATAGTCTTAATGAAAAAAATCAATAAACAATTGGTTTCCTCTGAACACAAGAGTTTGGAGAATGTTTGGTTTCTTCTTTCATCTCAAAAAATCATTTTAATGGCACCGCCTTTGTAATCAATTGATTTTCGGGCATTCAATTCAATTCCCAAACTAAAAATGATAAAGACACATATTGAATATAGGTATAGACAACATATTTTTCCGCAAGAATATTTATTGATGATTTTTTCAAACCATTTTTCCTCTTTATGCCCAAACTAGTTATATTTTATTGGACCTATTTAAATAGTGTTTTATTATTAATTTTTCCAGTTCGGAGCCACTCCAAAACAACTATTGGATTCCAGAACCAGTTTAAGAAAAGGCTAGCATGAGCCAACCAAACCAAATTCTTGAACACTCAAGGCAATACTTCCTGTCATGTGAAGAATTCCTCAAAGACCTTTTCAAAATGTTGATGTGTTGTTATTCAGTCAGAATGAATGATTTTGCTCAGAAGCTCTGCAGGCTATGCTAGAGCGAGACAGAGATGTGGCAAAGCTTTTTATTCGAAAAATGACCTACGTCTGAAAAAAAAAATACTCAACCTTTGGACATATATTTTTGGGAGAAATCAATATAATGAGATGTAACACAAGAATACATTTTTATTGAACCCAAGAAACATAAATAATCTTAATATATTACATATATAATACAACTGAAATTAATATTTCAATGTGATTAGAATCAGAATTCAATAGAAATGATAAAAGGGTCATGCATCAAGATTATTTAAATTCATTTTGAATTCATTTTACCCGAGATCATATTAAAAATGTTGGGAAAATCTGTAGAGAGCCCGAACCTCTTGCAATTCAACAGGAAGGGCTTCCATTTCATTTCCAATGCATTTTAATATCACATTTTATTATTATATATTATAGATATTTCTTGGAGTTTTTCAGAAAACCTGTAAAAATGTATTTCAATATTAATTACAACTTTTTGCTGAAATTTACATTGAATATTTAATTGGACAAAACGACAGTTTCCTTTGGCGGATTGTATCCAAAACAAGATTAATCCCTTATCCCCGTGAATAATATATATTTGAAATGAAAATGATTATTTAAAAAAAAAAACTTCATATCATTTTTCAGTGATATCTCAAAGTTTATAAGAAGTAATTGAGGAATTGTGCTTCTCGTTTCATTGTAATTCAATAACAGAGTCATTAAAAATTCTGAATTACAAATTTAGATCATATTCAACTTTGCATTAATTCAAAAAGCCCTATTTAACAGACCAGTGTGAAGTTAGCGGCCATTTTCTGGCAGCCGTTTTTATCTGGCGGCCAAATGATCAGTGACGTCAGGGTGATTCAAAATTCCTTCGAATTTTCAACCAAATCGAATGGCTGAAGACTTGGAATTGCAATGGGAATTCAATTGAACAGAAAATGGTCGAACACAGCACAAATGAAAAACTTAAGAATGATATACCAAGATATATTTGATATGCTTTTAGATAAAAATTCAAAATGCACCCTCAAATATGTTTAACCAAGTGGATATTTGGAATATGTACTACTGAAAGGCTATATATAATATTTCTTGGCATGTTTTTTGGTAACCACAGTCTGAAAAATGAAAATATAATCAGGAAAATCAGTTGAAAAAGCGAAAAAGACTCTGCAAGGAAAAATCCAAATTATTCAAACAATTAAAGGAGATTTAGAAGATTCTGAGAGGGGGGCAGATATAGTCCCCGAAACGTCAACCAAAAACTATATAGAGAAGTATCTTTTGAATTTTTACTATTTTTACAGGCATATTAAGGAAACGAAAAGTTACTGACAAATCGAATCATTTTTTCTATAGGAAATATAATTTGGTGAACGCAGTAACTTATCGGGTAACTAATTAGTTTGCCCTTTCTACACTTGTATAGATTTTCCTGATTTTATTTTCACTTTCAGACTATGAAGGCTACCCAAAAAACATGCCAAGAAACGTTGTTCCTCCACAAAAAACCACATTCATTCAATGCTACATCAATGATTTACCAAGAGATGATTGATTTGCAGGCCGTCGAAGGAGTAGTTTATATTTGTGTATCGAAAAAAATCATAACCCACCCTCAAAAATGTTTAGCCAGGTTCATCAATCATCCATTGGTATATCTTTATATAACATAATATCTATATCTTTGAATAACATAATATCAAGTTTTCCATTTGTTTTCGGCCATTTTCTGTTAAATTGAATTCCCATTGCAATTTCAAATCTTCAGCCATTTTATCTTCTTTCCTCTTCTGAATAAACTGTATCTGCAAGGTTCAATTTCCTTGATCTGTAAAGAAAAATAAAATAAGTTTGCAAGAATGATCCTACTACCCAAATACATAAAAAAGTTATTAACACTCTTCCAGAATTGGTCTTTTATATAAACTGTTCAGAAGTTTTTCTTAATTCATGATAATTCCTCTCTTATCCAATAGCTATGGAAATGAAGAGAATTAACAGAAGATACTACTAACTCCAACTATGTGACACAACAATCGGAAAAATATTGAGGACTAGATAAAATCATATAGAGTCAAACGCTGAATTTCAGCGTTGGTAAAGAAAGCAATTTAATGCTTTGAAAATCTTTGAATATAATGATTCCTGATATTTTCCTCTTTCTGTTTCTGGTTTTATCGGAACATTTCAAAAACCAATATGATGTAGTGGGACTATATATATATATACAATTCTTTATTCTCAACCCATGCATTTGTAATCGTCCTGAGGAAGGCAATAAACGTTGCCGATAGCTCGACGTATTCCAAAGAGTATTTCTAATCAATTCACCTCCTGAGTGCAAACTCATATATATATATATATATATATATATATATATATATATATATATATATATATATATATATATCTTCAGCCATTCGATTTGGTTGAAAATTCGAAGGAATTTTGAATCACCCTGACGTCACTGATCATTTGGCCACCAGATAAAAACGGCTGCTAGAAAATGGCCGCTAACTTCACACTGGTCTGTTAAATAGGGCTTTTTGAATTAATGCAAAGTTGAATATGATCTAAATTTGTAATTCAGAATTTTTAATGACTCTGTTATTGAATTACAATGAAACGAGAAGCACAATTCCTCAATTACTTCTTATAAACTTTGAGATATCACTGAAAAATGATATGAAGTTTTTTTTTTAAATAATCATTTTCATTTCAAATATATATTATTCATGGGGATAAGGGATTATTCTTGTTTTGGATACAATCCGCCAAAGGAAACTGTCGTTTTGTCCAATTAAATATTCAATGTAAAATTTCAGCAAAAAGTTGTAATTAATATTGAAATACATTTTTACAGGTTTTCTGAAAAACTCCAAGAAATATCTATAATATATAATAATAAAATGTGATATTAAAATGCATTGGAAATGAAATGGAAGCCCTTCCTGTTGAATTGCAAGAGGTTCGGGCTCTCTACAGATTTTCCCAACATTTTTAATATGATCTCGGGTAAAATGAATTCAAAATGAATTTAAATAATCTTGATGCATGACCCTTTTATCATTTCTATTGAATTCTGATTCTAATCACATTGAAATATTAATTTCAGTTGTATTATATATGTAATATATTAAGATTATTTATTATTCTTGGGTTCAATAAAAATGTATTCTTGTGTTACATCTCATTATATTGATTTCTCCCAAAAATATATGTCCAAAGGTTGAGTATTTTTTTTTTCAGACGTAGGTCATTTTTCGAATAAAAAGCTTTGCCACATCTCTGTCTCGCTCTAGCATAGCCTGCAGAGCTTCTGAGCAAAATCATTCATTCTGACTGAATAACAACACATCAACATTTTGAAAAGGTCTTTGAGGAATTCTTCACATGACAGGAAGTATTGCCTTGAGTGTTCAAGAATTTGGTTTGGTTGGCTCATGCTAGCGTTTTCTAAAACTGGTTCTGGAATCCAATGGTTGTTTTGGAGTGGCTCCGAACTGGAAAAATTAATAATAAAACACTATTTAAATAGGTCCAATAAAATATAACTAGTTTGGGCATAAAGAGGAAAAATGGTTTGAAAAAATCATCAATAAATATTCTTGCGGAAAAATATGTTGTCTATACCTATATTTAATATGTGTCTTTATCATTTTTAGTTTGGGAATTGAATTGAATGCCCGAAAATCAATTGATTACAAAGGCGGTGCCATTAAAATGATTTTTTGAGATGAGAGTATTCCAAAGAGTATTTCTAATCAATTCACCTCCTGAGTGCAAACTCATATATATATATATATATATATATATATATATATATATATATATATATATATATATATATACGGTATAAGTGGGCGTCGGCCTTGTTAATTTTGAGGTTCACTGAGACTCCGATGTCACCGAGCCTCCGATATACGGACGCCCGGTAACCACCCTTTAAAAAATGTCGCATACGACATGTAACATAGTAACAAACACTTTGCCACAAAAATATGGAGGAGTCCAAGTTGCCCGATTTTCGATAACCATTTAAAATTTAGTGCAGTCTCTCGCCGCTGAAGTGCGCTGCTTATATACTTTGTTTATGTTATAGTGTTTGAAACGTATACTTTCGAAGGTTACTGGGCTTCCCCCAATTTGGCAACACAGGGGATGTACACAAATATCATTCATTTTAGATTGTCATCAAGAAACATGTATTCTTTCGGCGCACGAACGAAATAAATTGTGGAAGCTGCAATTGCCTCCCAAATATTTGAGAATGAGCCCGGTAAATACTTTTTCTCATTGATTTCGTAATTTATATTACTGCGATTACGTCAAGATTTAATCGGGAGTCCACTGAAATATTGCGATATTTCACCATTTCAGAAAAGGTACTTTTACAATGTTATACACAAATCACTCAAACAATTTCTCTTGCAAGATTCAACAAAAAAACACCAAACTTTCGCTATCGTCTCAAGCAAAAAAAAATAATTTGTTTCTTTCATTGAATGAAAACAATCTTCATATAGAATCCTTACTTGAATATATTCTCGTGTGAGTTGAGTATTTTGTGAACCTGAAAAAACGCTTGCATTGTTTTCCACATATCAGAAAATTTATATTCTCGTAATGTGTCTTGTATTTGATTTGTATTATTCAGTTTCGGTTATTATATTGTGTACCACGAAAGTTACTGAATGAGGTAGCTTATAATGGATTATTAATTAACTGAATGTAGGAATCTGGGGTATTTCAAGGTTCAAGATTACAGATGAATCATGAAAAATTTTCAGGTAAACGACTCAAATGAATTCAATTCTAATCAGAACATGCTACTGTTCAAATGTACAAAAAAAGGATGGAATTTTTTGGGTGTGTGTCACAAGTTATGTTATAAAATCAGTAGCCCATTGTTTTAGAAATATACCAACAAAAAATAGTCAACAGAACATATACATATAGACACTAATGAATTGAAATAATCTATACATATATAATTATATGTCCTGACTGACTGATTCTCTAACTTCAACGCCCAGACCAAACAACTCAACACAAAGAGCTGAGTCCGGACCTGAACTAGTAGGTGTAGTACACTCATTCATCAGCTCCGCAGAAAAACGAAAATAAGTCTTTTCTCAGACCATATTAATTATCAAATTCAAAGTGAACAGTGAAGTTAGGAGCCACTCATCAATTTTCTACTGAACTGTAAGTCTATAACAAGAATTTGATTCACTATCAATTAACAAAGTGCCAGATCTACAACAATACGGATAAAATCAGCTGGCAAACACTGTTTTTGCCCAGCGATCTTGTCGCCGAAACTGATGGAGGCAGGAGCGTACTCAGTTACAATTGGAACAACATAACGAGTTGGAATAATGTTGGCAACAGAACAGAGGGTTTCTGACTACAGGAACCCACAAACCCACAAACATACCATCAAACATTAACACTCAACAACAACCTAAGAAAATGTACTCAACAGCACTGAATCAACAAGTAATAACAAGTTTTCCGAACAAAAACCAAGCCATTCTTTTCAATGCAATCAATGAAACGAGAATACAAGATTACATAGTAGCACTTGGTTCTATTATCCAACCAAAACATATAATATTTGCGTCTAGAATATCAAATAACAGGATATGGTGTATCTCGAATACTCAAATAGTGGAATCATTCATGAATGAACATGGCCACATCGTCATCAACAATGAAATCCTTCGTGCAAGAAAAATGATAACTCCCTCAGAAAGACTCATTTTGTCAAATGTAAGTCCCACCATTCCACATATCGTATTAGAGCAAAAACTAAGACAGATCGGCCTGAAGCTGATGTCCCCAATAACTTTCCTCAGAATGAACATTCCCGATCCCCAATATTCGCATATACTCAGCTTCAGAAGACAAATATACATATCCCCTCCCGAACACATCACCATCCCTGACTCCATTGTGATTGCACATGAAAACACATCATACCGTATATTTTTATCAACAAACACCTTAATGTGTCACCAATGCCAACAGCATGGGCATATAGCGGCACAATGCACTCTACCCCAACCAACAACAATTCCAGAGGAAAACCCCATCATGGAAGATAACAACGAAGTTCAAACGTTACACCCACCTCCACAAAACCAAAAACAAGGACACCACAGTAGAAACTCAAATATCACACAAAAGAAGCTAGCAGAATCCAAACACCCCAACTGAAAAGGAAAACGAACCTCAACCAAATTTTGAAAATTTCCGACAACCAATATCTACCAACCTGAAGAAACCCTGAGCAAGTACTTCGACAGAAAACCTGTCCATAATGAGCGAACACTACTTTATGCAAAAAATATTTCGAAGAAAGCAAAGAGACACTAATACTGAATTATCAAATTTACAGATTTCATGGAAAATGTACACGGAACTAGTGACCCTCTCAGCGTGCTCCAACAATACACAAATGACATAGATGCTCTAATCAACATTATCACTGAAACTTACCCTTTTTCACACAAAGAAGCATGAAATCAAATGCACAAAACTAAAAAACGCCTGAAGAAACAACAGCTCATAAACTCAAATCCTACACCTTATTCCGATGCAGATAGCGAAATTTCTTCACAAGAATCATACTAAAATACATCATAGTTAGTTGTTCTTAATTTTAAAAAAGATATAAAATTCATTAACCTGAGAAGATGTTCATACTAAAAGGAACCTCAACGGAGTATACACCCAATTAGAAATGCTGAAATTACTTATATCAAATCATCAACCCAAAATAATGCCTGCAAGAAACACACTTCAAAGACAACAATACCTATAAATAAAAAACTATAAAGTATACCATAAAAATAGAACTGAACAAACCAGAGCCAGTGGCGGCGTCACCTTTATACATAAATCTATAGAGGCCAAAGAAATCAATATTAATACAAACCTGAAGCAAAATTATCGAAATCGATATTCCAGAAAATATATATCTGTAATGTATACATACCACCTAACCATGATATTAACTACATCGAACTGAACAATTTGTTGAACAAATTCCAAAACCGAGAATAATACTAGGAGATTTCAACAGCCACAATATATCATGGGGGCTGTGAACAACCAACACCAGAGGTAGAATATTAGAGCAAATACTGAATGATCAAAATCTGATTATATTGAATAACGGGGAAAAAACTGTTTCAACATAAAAAGGAATATCCAGTGCGCTCGACTTGAGCATATGTGATCCGTCAATCAAAGTACACCTAAGATTTGAAATACTCGAAGATCTTCATTGTAGTGACCACTACCCAATATTATTACACAATAAAAAGACTAGGATTGATGTCAAGCATACTCCCAAGTGGAAATTCAAGAAAGCGAACTGGAACCTATTCCAGACAGAAATATAAACAAAAATATCGGAGATCGAACATAACGATGATGACGACATCAATGAATTAGTAACGAAGTTCACAAAAAACAATCATCGAAGCAGCAAATATAGCTATCGGAAAACAAAATATGCTGCATAGAAATCCTGTACCCTGGTGGAACGCTGCATGTGAAAATACCAACAAAGAATCAAAAGAGCACTGAACAAATACAAAAGACATACAACCACAGAGAATCTATTATCATTCAAAGAAGCGAGCTAAAGCAAGATGGACTATGAAAAACAGTCAAAAAAAGAATCTTGGAAGAACTATGTATCCACTATAAATAGCTCGACTCCTCTCAATACAGTTTGGGACAAAATACGAAGAATTAAAGGGACTAATGCAACAACAAATATCACCCAAATAAAACAACAAGATGAAGTCACAACTACAGCAGAAGGAATTGCAGAAATTTTAGCGAAAACATACCAAGAACATTCAAGCAATGCAAGCTATACAGAGGAATTTAGGGAGATAAAAAGAAGAGAAGAAGAAGAATTTGAACCTTTCGAAAAAGAACCGAAAACAAACGACCCATTGAACATCCCTATCACAATGGAGGAGCTCAAAGACGCACTCAAAAGCCTCAAAAACTCGAGCGCTGGACCAGATGATATACCTTTCCTATTCATACAAAACCTCCCACCCAGTGCAATAAACCACCTCCTCCACCTTTACAACAAAATATTCCTCGACAACAAATTCCCCTGATCATGGACCGAGGCAACGATAATACCTATCCTCAAACCCTACAACCAAAACCGACCCAGAATCATACCGACCGATTTCTCTCACCTGTACAATGTGTAACTGTTAGAAGATAATTAACAGAAGATTATCCTGGTTCCTAGAGAAAAACGAAGTGCTAACAACATTCCAAAACGGCTTCAGAAAACACCGATCAACGATTGATAATCTGATAGACCTTGAATCCTATATAAACGAAGGGTTTGTCAACAAACAAACAACCATCACAACATTCTTCGACATAAGCAAGGCATACGATACAGTTTGGAGAAAATATATCATAAGGAAACTGGATACTTGGGGTGTGAATGGCAACATGTTACAGTTTATCCATAATTTCCTCAAAGAAAGAATTTTCAGAGTAAAAGTCAATGGAAAACTTTCAAAATTACATACACAACAAAACGGTATCCCACAAGGATCTGATCTTAGTTGCACACTCTTCCTAGTAGCAATAAACGATGTTGTAATGGATATTCAAGCCAGACTCTACGCAGATGATCTAATATTATACATCAGGGGAAAAAACCTTAATACCATGCAACAAAACACACAGCAAGCTATCACCAAAGTAGAGAACTGGTTGAGAAATACAGGCCTGAAACTTAATGAACAACAATAAAACCATCCAACCCGACAAAGAAATGAAATACCTAGGGATGATATTAGACCAAAAAATCAGCTGGGATAATCACATCCAGAATCTCAAAAGAATCGCACAAAACGGACTGAATCTCCTGAAAGTCTTGGGCAACAATCATTGGGGTTCTGATAGTGAAATGTTACTTACAATATACAGAGCCTTGATTAGATCCCGAATTGATTATGGTTCCATTGTGTATGCCTCAGCCAGAAAATCAACACTGAAAATACTGGATCCTGTCCATAACACTGCTTTGAGAATAGCTCTAGGGGCGTATAGAACGAGTCCAACAGAGAGCCTCTATAGTGAAGCCGGCGAACCATCCTTATTATTGAGGAGAGAATATCTCAGTGTAGCTTATGCTACAAACATCCTCTGCAATAGAAAGCACCTGTATACCAAAACGTATTTGCACAAAGATTCAATACAATATTTCAGGAAAAAACACGAACAACACCACCTTTCTATGAGAGAATAAATAGATATGTGAAGAAATTCAAAATCTCCTTCCCACCAGTTTATCCCATCAGCAAATCCAATATCCCTCCTTGGCTAA
Organism: Gonioctena quinquepunctata; assembly: GCA_018342105.1. Taxonomy (NCBI): domain Eukaryota; kingdom Metazoa; phylum Arthropoda; class Insecta; order Coleoptera; family Chrysomelidae; genus Gonioctena; species Gonioctena quinquepunctata. The sequence continues at coordinate 45,766 of JAFIRS010005322.1, read as the reverse complement.
TTGAAACACCACAAACCAACACAATCCTAAACCGTTTCAACAAAAATGAAACACCTACCACCCTAATCATAACACATTTCAGACGAATAATCAATGACCATGAAGACTTCACACACATATATACAGACGCATCAAAATACGATGAGGAGGTATCAGCTGCAATAGTTATTAACGACACATCAGAAGGATTCAAACTAACTGGAAAAAGCACCATACATACAGGGGAAACATACGGCATCCTTCAGGCTATTATTTACAGCAAACAACGCAACATCAGCAAAACACTTATAATAAGCGATTCCTTGAGCGCAATTACCAGTATACAACCTATGTACCAAGAAAATCCCCTTATTACTACACTAAAAGAAGAACTACCGAAGCAACTCTACAAAACCGAGAAATAAATTTCTATGGATCCTTCACATATTGAATACAAGGCAAGAGAAAGCTGATGAATACCTCGGAAACAAGAAAATCCCCTAATTACTACACTAAAAGAAGAACTACACGAAGCAACTCTACAAAACCGCTGAAGATGATAACAAAAAAATACTGGAAAAATGAATGGCAACAGAGCGAAAGCAAACTGAGAGAGATCAAGGATTCCACTTCACCATGGAAAAACAACCCCAAACAAAGAAGATATCAAACAATTCTTTCAAGACTGCGCATCGGCCACACCAAATACTTCCATCAATACCTTTTAGCAGGAGAAGACTCCAACATATTGTTGTGTATTTAACTCAATACACTAAATGAAAAATTGTGGGTTCTTTGAAGAATTATAATTAATATCGTAACATCGATACACTTGGACTTTACAAGCAAGAACGATCACTGATTTCTGTGTTCGGAAATGTTACCCCCACCACACAAGTACTTCTTTATTTATATATCACTCCAGATACTGAATAAACCAGTGGCGTACATAACATTTCCTCCCTTACATAAATAAATCAAACTAAACACTAAACTAACTCACAAATTTAGACGTTGAGGTGGTTTCCGAACACGATTACCACGTCTCAGAGTCGGTTCAACATCTTTTGAACAGTTTGGACTAACAATATCCTGATTGAGATCAGTGAAACTTGAACTCGGACCAGGATTTGATAATCTTTATTGGAGTCATTGATATTTTGTTCAATGTTGGGGCAAATTTCATTCGGTGTTATACTTGGTGAACTGGGAACACCTAATGATTGAAACCCTGATGGATTTGGGTCTGTTCTCACTGGTTCTGTTATATCTCTGTGAACTGGATATTTTCTCAAGCTATTGACATGCTTGTACAAAATTTTATTATCCATTTTTACAAGATATGTTACAGCACTAACATTTTTAAGAATGTAACCTTCTTTCCATTTATCGTCAATATATGGACCCAATTTTCCCACCAGAACTTTTTCTCCAACATTGAAAATTACCGGTTTGACAAAATCGAAAGTTTTATTGAAAAGTACTTTACCCCCTTTTTTGGGTTTCAACAAGTCGAGACGCGTTTTTGGCTTGATTTTAAAATCATATCATTAGGACTACATCCTGTACTGGTACAAGGAGTATTTCTATAACTAAACAAAAAGTTAACCATCTGTTGCTCCATTGTGAGAGTGGATTTTTGTAATAAAAACTTGTCTAGAGCTGATTTTACATTCTGTACATGACGTTCAGCCAAACCATTAGATTGTGGATGATAAGGAGGTGATTTTAACACATTGACACCGTTAGCCCGACAAAAATTCGTAAATTCGTTCGAATTAAATGGCGGTCCATTATCACTAACAATAGTATCTGGTAATCCCATTATAGAAAAAGTTAATTTTAATTTTTCAATTGTATGCTTGATATTCGTACCCTTCGACATTGAATGAATATCAATCCACCTCGATTTACTATCCACAATCAACAAGAATTGACAACCATTTTTCTGAAAAAAATCAATGTGAACTCTTTGAAATACATTATCAGTGTTTGGCCAGGATATCAAAAAACTTTTCGTGATTTTTTCTGACCTAGTTGACATATATCACAGTTATTTACAAGAGTTTCAATATTCTCTTGCATTTTTGGCCACCAGAATGAAGATCTAGCTAACATTTTACTTCTAACAATCCCCAGATGATCTTCATGAAGTAAATCTAAAACGTTTTGGCGCAAGGATTGCGGTATAACAACTTTAATACCCACCATCAGGCACCCTTCTTCAACGGATAACTCATTTCGCTTCAAATAGTAAGACCTCAAGTTACAATCTACTGAAGGCCAACCGGTTTTACATAATCCATTATCTTTACTAAAATCGGATCTTTGCGTGAAACTTCCGCAATGTCCTCATATGATAACGGCAATTCTGTAACCAAATTGAATGAATTCAAGAACTATCAACCTCTGTTGAATCCTGTAAAGGTAATCTAGACAACATGTCCGATTCAAATAGTTGCGAACCCTTACGATATTCTATCTTATAATCGTAGGCTGATAATATTACATTCCACCGAATTATTCTCGAAGCCGACATAACAGAAATGGGCCTATCAGGATTGAATAATACCTTCAAAGGTTCATGATCAGATACCAATATAAATTGTCTACCGTACAAATACTTATGAAATCGTTTAAGGCTGAATATGATTGCTAAAGCTTCTCTTTCAAGTTGAGAATAATTTTTTCAGCGGTTGATAACGTGCCTGATACGAATAACACTGGTTTTCAACACCATCGATCCTGTGACTCAAAACACCCTACACCATAGGAACTTGCATCACATGACACTACTATTGTTTTATTTGGGTCATAGTGCACGAGAACCTGATTCGTCGCAATTAAATTTTTTACTAAGCTTAAAAACTCTGCGACAGACAAGATCAAATTTGAAATCCTCGTTTTTCCAATAATTTATAAAGAGGTTTCAACTGCGTTGACAACATTGGTATAAATTTTCCGTAATAATTTAATAAACCAAGATACGCTCGTAACTGAGTTAAAGTTTGAGGGTTCTGGAGCCTCTTTTATTGCACGTATTTTATCCTCAGTTGGATGAATCCCCTCTTTATCTATCATATGCCCCAAGTATTCAACTTGCTTTTCGAAAAATTTGCATTTTTCCCCATTAACCTTTACATTATAGTAACACAATCTCTTCAAGACAATTTCTAGAGTACTTCGTGCTTCCGTTAAATTATTATTTGCTATCAGAATATCATCGAGATAACATTTAACATTAGGTATTCCGCTCAAAATTTGATCCATAATTGATTGAAAAATAGATGGCGCTGATGCTATTCCATATGTCAGTCTCGTGTATTGGTACAAACCAACATGAGTATTGATGGTTAGAAATTTCTGAAAATCTGGATGAACTTTTAACTGTTGATAAGCACCTGCCAAATCTAAAACCGTGAAGATTTTACCCCCTGCCAAACTTGCAAAAATATCTTCTGGAGTTGGTAACGGATACTGATCAATATTGAGTGCTTTATTCACAGTGATACGGAAATCTGAACAAATTCTAACATCACCATTTTTTTCGATACAACTACGATGGGTGAGGCCATTCCTATGCCTCACAGGTTTCAGAATACCTACCTGAACCATTTGTTTGTTTTTTTTCAACCAATGGTTTCAGGGCATAGGGCATAGAATAAGCTTTTTTGACTACCGGAAAGACATTTTCTTTTATGTTGAATTTGACATGAAAATCTTTGATAGAACTACATAAGTTCGAATCAAATACACTTTTATACTTGATTTTCAACTCATCTACAATATTGATTGTGTCTCCTTTCGAGATCGTATTGACATCCTGACTATTCAAACCGAAACCAGTTTGCCAATCAGGAAAAAGAACATTCAACCAATTTCTACCCAATAATGGTACAAAATCCTTATTTGATTCGATTACTGTCAGAATTAAATGATGGTTTTGATCACCATGATTTACGTCAACTTGACACTCACCCAAAGCATTGATACCCTGACCTGAAACTACATTGAGTTTATACATTACAGGTTCCAAAGGTAAATTCAAAATACTCTTATATTTATTGAAGGACATTACCGATTTGCATGCGCCTGTGTCTACTTCAAAAGCTACCCTTTTACCATTCAAACCCAACCAGATATGATGTGGTGCAGCTAAACTGACATGCATATTATTCAAATTGAACAAATCGCTGTTTACTTCTTCAAACGAGATTTCGTTCTGACCTTCTTCTTCAACTGCGGCTACTGTCGTGGCTCTTTTGGATGGACATAATTGCTTAACATGCCCCAACTTGGACATGCATATTATTCAAATTGAACAAATCGCTGTTTACTTCTCGCTACACATTTATCGCAACTACCAGCACTGGATTCTTTTTTCCTGCCTTTCCTCCGGGCTGATTTTAACAACTTCTTTTGGCCTTATTTGCTGCCTGAACTTTTGTTTCTGCTTTTGAACGTAGTTGACACTCCAACTAGTATCGCAGTCTGATAACGTTTTAACTTGCCTCTCCGCCAACTCTGAAGCTTGAGCTGACTGACATGCCTCTGTGAAAGTTAATTTGACTTGAGACAAGAGTTTTTTTGTATATTTTTGACTGCACCCCACAAACGAACCGGTCTCTCAGAGCATCATCTAGAAACGATCAAACTTACATGTGTTAGCCAATTTGCGTAATTCGACTATATATTCTGCAATACTTTGGTCTAACTTTTGGTGACATTTATTGAAGATGAATCTCTGTAGATTTCCGTGACAGGTGGGCAATAATGCTTCAAAGACACTCTTTCACTTCGGTATATTTCAGCTCACTAGGCTTTTCGGAGCTGCCAAATTTTTTCAGCGTTTGGTATACTTGTGTACCCGCCAGGGTAATGAACAGAGATACTTTCATTTCCTCTGGAACAATATTAACCTTGAATAAATGCTCCATCCGTTCCAAATAGGTTTCAAATTCTTCGGCTCCACCGTTGAAAGGTTCAATATTACCTATCAGGGCCATCGTTTCATTCAAAAATTGTCCGATTTCTGTCACTGTCCAATTGACAACTTTTCGTTGTATACTCCGAAACTGATATGTATAATTCTCTCGAATTCGTCGCCAAAATGTTGTGTATTTAACTCAATACACTAAATGAAAAATTGTGGGTTCTTTGAAGAATTATAATTAATATCGTAACATCGATACACTTGGACTTTACAAGCAAGAACGATCACTGATTTCTGTGTTCGGAAATGTTACCCCCACCACACAAGTACTTCTTTATTTATATATCACTCCAGATACTGAATAAACCAGTGGCGTACATAACACATATGTGACATGTGTGAAGTGCAAAACAGTGTGAAACATTTCCTGGTAGAATGCCCAAAATACTTTGAAGAAAGACTCAAAAATAATATAGGCCATACTCTCCGTATAGTAATAGGAGAAAACTGTAATATCTCAAATCTAATAGCGTACTTAAATGACATCAATATAATGAATAAGATATAATGTAATTGAAATATATATTCTGTTCCGTTGCTACGTGGTTGATGCAACTAAAATAAAATTAGAAAAAAAAAAAAACACAAAGAGCTGAAATTTTGATAGCGTATTCCTATGATGACATAAGTATATAACCACTCAGAAGTTTTTTTCAATACTCCATCCCTAAAGGGGTGAGAATCAAAATACCGTTAGTTTTGAAGTTAGAGTCATGGAAACTGCCATTTTTGGCCTTTTCTTCTCAAATAACGAAACATGTATTTTTAGATTATTGGAAATTCAACCCCTAAAGGGGTAAAAGGGTTAAATGGGGTTCGGAAGTACCCTTAGTTTTCGACTTGGGTTCATAAAAATTGGTATTTGCAGTCTTTGTTACAATAAAAAAATATGTATTTCAGTGTCTTCAGCAATCCAAACCCCAAAGGGGTCAAATGGGGGGTGAAACATTTTAAGTTAGGATCATAAAAATGGATATTTGAGGTCTTTTTACATATGAAGACATTTGTTTTCCAGTGTTTTTAGAAATTCAACTACTAAAGGGGCGAAATGGGGGCTGAAAATGTTTATTAGGGTCCCGTGAGTTTTTAAGTTAGAATAATGAAAATTGGTGTCTTGGCTCTCTGTCACGAATAGATAAATCGTGTTAAACTTCATTCAAAATGCCATAATCTACAGGGGTGGAAAGGGATTGGTGAATAGTCGTCACAAAGCATTACTTCCGCTGTCAAATCAATTATGCCACCCAAACGAGATAACGGGATAACAGGATAACGGGAAACGAAATCACGGAATAGCCTGAGCCATAAGCTAGATGAAAACATATGGAAAAATGCTAGTTGATAATAATATAACAATACAATAATCTATTTTAGGAAGAAAACCTTATAAGTGAGACTTCTAAATGGTACATAAAATCGAATGGAATAGGAACATTCTTCCACAGATCTTGAAAACTACTCAAAATTATGTATTTATATTACCGAAGAAAATTATTCACTGTGTTATTGAGGATTTGAAAGAATAGGAAATAATGAAATTGAATAGAAATCATTATGCTCAATGAATAATATATTCAATTCTTCTTGAAAGGAAACTAAGGAAAATAGATACAAATGAACTGGGGTACCATTAAAAACACATTTTCGAAATTGAAAGTGGGTATCGAGAAGTTTTTTTTTTTTTCATAATGAAATGATAAGTAATATCAGTATATATTACTGAATCCTCAACCAATATTTCCACAACTAAAAATATTTTCCAAACCATGCGATATGGGATAATATTTTTTTTCCTTTCATAACAAATGTTGTTTAGGAAAAATCCGTGTATCAAATTCAATCGATTCGGGATGACATTCTAAAAAAGTCGTATTTTTCGATTTTTTTTACAAAAAACAGAAAAAAAACGGTTCTAGTTTTTTGGAAAAAGCTCAAAAACTATCGATTATCGGGAAAATTAAAAAAGGGAGGAGAAATTTCCTGTGATAATGTTACTCTCGCAACTCTATCCCAATTATTATTAATTTTAATTCAACGATGAATTAAAACAGGGCTTCACGTGGGCGTTACGCTGGACTACAGCACCTCTTGAGAGAGCAATTCACATAACATATTTTTTATATTATTTAATATAAATTTAAAAATTCCAAAAAATTATTGTATCATGTATTATTGGAAAAATGTAATTTTGGGAATTGTTTTTCATCCAATTTTGATAATGTAAGGCTATTGTTATTTGAGTAGTTTTTTTGGAACCGCCGATTTCATTAAAAACCGAATAATTGTTCACAGAATGACTCCATGATTTCTTGCTTCCTGAAGCACATTTTACAGTGTACTCAATAATATAACGCTATAAAATTGTTTGCAAGTTAATTAGTTTGGTAATTATAAATTTCTAAAAATAACAAAATATGAGAAACACACACAGTTTGTTGTATATGGTTATTTTTGTTATTTTTTGTACAACTCAAAAAAAAATTAACGCCTATCAAAGTTTCTTTATAACTACTTTTTAACTAAATAAAGAATTATTGATAAAAAAATAATATTTTTTCCTATTAGGTGGAGAATAACCAATTCCGCATTTTGGAAGAAAAAAAATTCTAAATATATTATTTAAATAATGATAAAATGAAAAAAAAACAATTTTAAAAAGAATATAATAAACGTTGTGAAATGCCTTTGTCAGACATAAAACTATAATAATGTGGAATATCAAAAAAAATACAATGTTTATTCAATATCTCATATTTTGTTACCTTTAGAAATTTATAATTAACAAAATAATCAATTTTTTGTCAATTTCTGCGTGATATTATTGAGTACACATGTAAAATGTGCTCCAGAACGCAAAAAAAAATATGGAGTCATTCTCTAAACAATTATTCGGTTTTTATAAAAACGGTGATTCCCACAAAACTACTTAATAACAATAGCCTCCGATTATCAAAATTCAAGAAAACAAAATAACAAATTTATGGAGTCATTCTCTAAACATTCGTTTTTATATTTGATGGTATAAAAAATATTGTATTTGAATTGCTCTCTCGAGAGGTGCTGTACTCCTGCCGTAACGACCGCGCGTAGCCCTATTTTCAACGTTGAATCAAAATTATAAATAATTGATATAGATTTCCGGGACAAAATTTGTCATAGTAAATATTCTCGTCTTCAAGAATCTGTTTTTTTATTTTATCCATCATCAAGAGTTCTTGAGTTAGTACCAAAAAACTAAGGCTGTTTTTATTTTTTGTTTTGTGTTAAAAAACTAGCACATTTTCGTCAGAATGACATCCCGAATCGAATGAGCCATCGCTCATATATTCAGAAGGCTTGGAACTATTTTTCGCAGGAAACTCACTTCTCTACTAGACTATGATGACATGAGTAACCACTATGAAGGTTTTGATACTTCATCCCCAAAGGGGTGAAAATGAAAATACCGTTAGTTTTGAAGTTAAAGTCATGGAAATCTCTCCAAATCTAAATAATTTATTTATTGATACTCAGAATCAACCTTCAATGGTATAGTCTGAGGTTTTAATGGATCGCACTATTTAATGAGGAAGTGTATGATATGAGCATTGCAGTTTGACTATGAGTTCAAATATTAGGTATGTATTGAGAGCGAAAATACATTTTTATATATATATATATATATATATATATATATATATATATATATATATATATATAAGTAGTATATTTCTTGAACCATTTATATATATATATATATATATATATATATATATATATATATATATATATATATATGTAAGAGAGGTAATATCGAGGGGACTGTTAAAAGCAAAATGGAAGGAATTTAATGAACATAGCCCCTCAGAGAAAAGTACTAACCGTAGACACGTGTTTCGGGCTCTCGGCCCTCATCAGTACGGTGGAGAAGTGCAAGGATATACAACACTTGGTAGAAAACGACAAATCAACGGAGTCAGCAAACAGAAGCCAGCCGCTCATTTGTGATTTCGGTCAGCAGACCCTGAATTCCATGGCAACAACCAACGTCACCACGGAGGCAGCTATAGTCCCCTCGATATTACTCTGTTTCATATTTATATTCCTGGACTCGGATGTCACGCAGGTAGCTATAGCTGCCTCCGTAGTGACGTTGGTTGTTGGAGGGCTATGTCCATTAAATTCCTCCCACTATATATATATATATATATTATATATATATATATATATATATATATATATATATATATATATATATATATATATATATATATATATATATAATGGACATAGCCCTCAGAGAAAAGTGCTAACCGTAGACACGTGTTTCGGGCTCTCGGCCCTCATCAGTACGGTGGAGAAGTGCAAGGATGTACAACACTTGGTAGAAAACGACAAATCAACGGAGTCAACAAACAGAAGCCAGCCGCTCATTTGTGATTTTGGTCAACAGACCCTGAATCCCAGGGCAACAACCAACGTCACCACGGAGGCAGCTATGCTACCTGCGTGACATCCGAGTCCAGGAATAAAATATGAAAGAGAGTAATATCGAGGGGACTGTTAAAAACAAAATGGAAGGAATTTAATGGACATAGCCCTCAGAGAAAAGTGCTAACCGTAGACACGTGTTTCGGGCTTTCGGCCCTCATCAGTACGGTGGAGAGTGCAAGGATGAACAACCTTGGTAGAAAATGACAAATCACGGAGTCACAAAGTGTTTCATCTTCGCACTTCTCCACCGCTGATAGGCCGAAAGTCAACTGTCAGTTAGCACTTTTCTGAGCTATGTCCATTAAATTCCTTCCATTTTGTTTCTAACAGTCCCCTCGATATTACCCTCTTTCATATTTATATTCCTGGACTCGGATGTCACGCAGGTAGCTATAGCTGCCTCCGTGGTGACGTTGGTTGTTGGAGGGCTATGTCCATCAAATTCCTTCCACTATATATATATATATATATATATATATATAATGGACATAGCCCTCAGAGAAAAGTGCTATTCGTAGACACGTGTTTCGGGCTCTCGGCCCTCATCAGTACGGTGGAGAAGTGCAAGGATGTACAAGACTTGGTAGAAAACGACAAATCAATGGAGTCAACAAACAGAAGCCAGCCGCTCATTTGTGATTTTGGTCAGCAGACCCTGAATCCCAGGGCAACAACCAACGTCACCACGGAGGCAGCTATAGCTACCTGCGTGACATCCGAGTCCAGGAATAAAATATGGAAGAGAGTAATATCGAGGGGACTATTAAAAACAAAATGGAAGGAATTCAATGGACATAGCCCTCAGAGAAAAGTGCTAACCGTAGACACGTGTTTCGGGCTTTCGGCCCTCATCAGTACGGTGGAGAAGTGCGAGGATGAACAAAACTTGGTAGAAAACGACAAATCAACAGAGTCAACAAGTGTTGTTCATCTTCGCACTTCTCCACGTATGAACGAATCGACACTTCTAGTTACACTTTCTGAGCTATTCCATGAATCCTTCCATTTGAACATCCTGATATACTTTTTCTATATATATATATATATATATATATATATATATTTTCTTTGATTTCTCGGAATAAGAGCCTTAGTCAATATATGTATTTTTTATTTGATGGGACGTTTCGACATTTGTTTATGTCATCTTCAGGTAAATTCTTTAAAATAATGTGAAACATGTAGAGTTAAAAACAGAATACGTTACATAACATCAAACAAATATGATTAAAATCAGACATCACAGCATTGTCTGAACATGAAAAGGAAAATCAACGTAAATTCGATTTTAACAAAGTTGAAATTTTGACAAAAGCAAAAAATAGTAATGAAAATAAACTGATCTTTACATTGTGACACGAAAGTCTTGCATAAATTATAACAATAGAGCCCACATACTACAACTGAATATGTCAAACACTCCAATGTATTCAAAAAAAAATGGGAAAAAACGATAACAGATAAAAACAAACTCGATACTAGCAATCTCAGGTATTCAACAATGTTTATTCCAATTGTGAAATATGAACACGAATTGATTTATTTGATACTATGAACAGGATGTTCATGAAATCAGATGTGGAATTATCTGCGACTGAAAGATGAATTTTTGTCACTATCTTCCATCATTCAAGATAACCTTTTGTGGGGTATTCATGTTGAAAAGGGAAACATTCTCAATTGAATAGAAATATTTTTCTATAAATTGAAAAGTCCACAATAAAAATATTTTTTTTAATGTCCAACAGAAAACAACTACTTCCCCGGCTAAAGCCACGCTGGACATTGAACTACATCTGATATATATTCTGAAAGGACCCTAACTCAAAAGAAACAAATCTGAAATTGAAAATTTGCATTTTTATTCATTCAGATAGTTATTTGATTTTCTATTCCAGTCTCAATTAAGAACTCATTGAGTTAGGGTCCTTTCATAATATCCATCAGATGCAGTTCAATGTCCAGCGTGGCATTAGCCGGGGAAGTAGTTGTTTTATGTTAGATATTCACAAAAAATTACTTCATTTTTATCGTGGATTTTTCACTTGACAGAAGAATCTTTCTATTCAATATTCAATTGAGAATGTTTCCCTTTTCAACATGAACACGAAATATTGAAAGAATAACTGTTAAATTATATTGTAAGTTTTGAACGTCTCTTTGAATTTTAATCATATTTGTTTGATGTTATGAAACGTATTATGTTTTTAACTTCAGATGTTTTAAATTATTTCCAAGAATTTACCTGAAGATGACATAAACAATGTTTGTTGAAATGTCGTATCAAATAAAAAATACATATACTGACTAAGGCTATATATATATATATATATATATTTGGCGGAAATCAAGTAATAATATACTTTTGACGTTGACGGGATATTTCAAGAAAGTAGAAGTTTTTCTTGGGAATATCAACTTATTAGAAAGACGAAAAGACGTAGTATTGAGAGTCGAGCCGCGACGGATATACAAAGATTCCAAGAAACCAAAAGGGTTCAAACGTATTGAATAGGTACCCGAATATGATGAAGTACAATCTTGAGTAAGCTGTCAGTGTTCATGTTGATTCACAGTTTATATTGAATAAACTTGTTCATTCACCCCTGGGATTATCATTCTCCTAGACAAAGAAATAAAAACCTACATTTTGGGGGCTCGTCGGGATGGAGAATAAGATTTAGTTGAAGCTGCGAACCGCTAGACGTTTACCTGACTTTTGAAAAGTGATTCGACGAAGGAGATTCAAAGGCCTATTATTGAGGACGACGGAAGTAAGAGAACTTCAAGATAAACCAGACGTAGTAGAAAGATCCAAGGAGTGTGGACGACTTAGACGCATTCGTTTCAATCGAGGAAGACGAAAGTAAGAGGACTTCAAGGAAAACCAGACGTGGGGAGATCCGAGAAGAAGTATAGACGAATTCGTTCCCGTAGTCCATGGTTTGGTAATTCAATGATATAATTATGGATTCAACAAGGTACGATGCACAGTTTTTCCAATAATCAGTATCGAATGGAGGCAAAGACGAGTTAGACGATCATAATATACCAGTGTTAAGTAATAGAAGATATAACATTGAATTATTTTGACAAAGACTAAGAGTTTTACTCATTCAATTATTTCAAAGTTCGATTCACTACTTCTGTTTTGTATTCTGTAAATGTCACGATATTCAGGTTCAATTTGATATTCTGCCGACAAAAACATTATTGATTGTTTTAAGAATATTGAAGTTGCGACTCGACTCGTCTCAGATTCATTCGAAGTTTGAAACATAGGGAGAATTCTGTTTGTTGTATTATTTTAATTTTCAAACTGATTTGTTGATCTGACTTATTCTTTGACACCGTATTTATTTTTTGCATACAATGCCTAATTTGGGAGATATTTCAAAAATTGGGAAAAATATTTCTAGTAGTTCACTCAAAGCAGTAAAGGCCTTACATGTAGTCGCCTTTGGAAACGAGGGAGAAGGTAGGAAAACGCGAAAAGAGATGCGCGACTTTTCTGGTTTTCATTTAGATAAAAAGTCTTCAGAATTTGCGCAAAAAGTGAGTGAGGTGGAACAAAAAGTGCAGTTGCCTGATCTTATTGCTATTTGTAGTATACTTGATCTTGATTATTCGGGTAGTAGTGGAGAAGTGGTTGTGCGCATCTGTTCCTTCATGAATGACCTTCAGTCACATGGTGAAAATGAGAAGACAGATGATGAAGAAGTGGAAGAAGAATCAGAGGAAGAGGTGGATTCTGATGAAGACAAGAATGGAAATGACAGAGGTGCCAAGAGTGGTGAATCTTTTGGAAATACGAAACTGAAGGGTTCGTTCTCATTGACATTCAAAGACGTTGAAGATAGTATTAGAACATTTGATGGAAAAGACAATTACCCAGTTCGAAAATGGATTGAAGATTTCGAAGAAATTTCTGAGCTGACAGGATGGAATGACCTACAGAAGTTAAATTTGCGAAAAAATCTTAAAAGGACTTGCAAAGCTTTTCATTCAGTCAAAATTACCCAGTTCGAAAATGGATTGAAGATTTCGAAGAAATTTCTGAGCTGACAGAAAAAAGAATAACAAAGTGGGTGATTCTTAAAAAAAAATTGATTGCGGAGTTTGAAGTGAAAGTAAGTAGTGCTCAAATACATAAATTATTGATGGCGAGGAAGAAACGGAGGGAAGAGTCGGTGCAAGAATATGTCCTGATAATGCGAGAGATTGGAAGCAGAGCAAACATTGAATCGGAAGTTTTGATTAATATATCATGATGGTAACAGGATGATACATCAAATAAACTTGTAATGTATGGAGCAAAAACATTTGGTGAATTCAAAGAAAAAGTGAAGTTATATGAGCAAATCACAATTTCAAGAACAAAACCAGGTCAAGAGAGAAACAGAGAGGGAAAGCACATGAAGGAACGGACAATTGAAACAAAGAAAGACAAAGACGAGAAAAGGCATAGGAAAACCAGCATGCGACTTTGCTTCAACTGTGGGGACAAAGGTCATCTGTCCAACGAATGTCCTGACAACTCGAAAGGGCCGAAGTGTTTTGTGTGTTCTGGTTATGGTCATGTGTCAACCAAATGTCCAGAGAAGAATAATAGAAGTGGAAGTTCAAATATGACACTTGTCGAGGTGGTTCCAAGGAACAGTGTTGAATTGAATATTAATGATATTCAAATGATAGCACTCTTAGATACAGAAAGTGATATCACTGCGATACGACAGGATGTATATGAAGCATACTTCAAAGATATAGACTTGAATGGGGAATCTGTCACTCTTAGAGGTATAGGGTCGAACAGAGTTGCAACCAAGAAGAATTTTTTAAAAATCCATGTTATCCCTAGTGAAACATCGAATTTCAAGGCCATTGTGGGAAATGATATTTTAGCTCAAGTAGATGTAGTCTTCAGAGATGGTGAAATTGTTGTTTTCAAGAAGGAAAGACACAATTTTTTGTGGACGATAACATTAGACGAAGAAGCGAATGAAGAAACTGAAATAGTAGACGTAATTCATATAAAAAATGAAGAAAATCGGAAAGAAGTGAAGAAACTAATAGAAGAATATCATCCTGGGAAGATTATGGATGCAGATGTTAAAATAAAGATTATATTGAAGAATGAAGAGTCAATATACCGAAGTCCAAGAAGATTACTATAACGGAAAAAGGGGAGGTAGAAGCACAAATAGAAGAATGGCTAGAAGAAGGAATAATAAGACGTAGTTCATCTGACTTTGCTAGTCCAATAGTTCTTGTAAAGAAGAAAGATGGTAGTACTAGAATATGTTGTGATTACAGAAAACTTAATAAAAACATAGTAAAAGATAGATTTCCACTTCCTCTGATCGAAGATGTGTTGGATAGATTGCAGGCCATCGATCTGAGAAATTGATTTTTTCACGTGAGAATAGAAGAAGAAAGAATAAAATATACTGCATTTGTTACACACCACGGTCAATTTTAATTCCTGAAATGTCCTTTTGGATTATGTAATAGTCCAGCGGTCTTTCAGAGATTTGTTAGTACTATTTTTAGAAAATTGTTGGTGGAAAACATTATGCTCTATTATATGGATGACATAGTAATATTGAGTTCTACAGAAGAAGAAGGACTTGAGAGATCAAGAAGAGTTTTTCAGGATGCAAAAGACTATGGATTGGACATAAAAAAAAGAAATGTCAATTGCTGAAAACGAAGATCGAATTTTGGGATTATCATTGATGATGGAAGAGTCAACCATCGAATGATAAAACCTTGGCGATCAAGAATTATCCACAACCTACGACTCTTAAACAAATTCAATCTTTTCTGGGTTTGACGGGATATTTCCGTAAGTTTATCTAATCTCATTTCGTTATTGCAAAACCTTTGAGTGATCTGTTGAGGAAGGAACAAAGATTTGTTTTCGGTTATGAACAGAAAGAGGCATTTGAGAAACTTAAAAAATTTCTATCTTGTAAACCAGTGTTACATATTTACAAACAGGGCGGAGAAACGGAATTGCATACAGACGCGAGCAAATATGGCTATGGAGCTTGTCTGTTACAGAAGTCGAACGAAGATGGTAGATTCCACCCAGTTTACTACATGAGCAAGAAAACTACTCCAGCTGAAAAAAAATACAGTAGCTATGAACTCGAAGTGTTAGCTATCATTCAGGCCGTCAAAAAATTCCGAATATATTTACTTGGAATTCATTTCAAGATCATAACTGATTGTTCAGCTTTTCAGAAAACTATGGCTGAGACAGATTTGACTACCAGAGTTGCTAGATGGGCTTTATTGTTGGAGGAGTATTCATATGAAATTGAACATCGAAAAGGAAACAAGATGTCTCACGTAGATGCTTTGAGTCGTCACCCAAATGTTATGGCGATGACGTTGACTGAAGAAGATGGTGTAGTAGAACGACTCAGGCGGGCACAAGAGTTGGACGAACACATATTGGCAATAAAGAAAATATTGAGCACAGAAGATTATGAAGATTTTTTCGTAAGAGCGATATACTTTATAAATTTGTAATGGAAGAGAGAATAGTAGTTCCAAAGAGATGCAGACTGATATAATAAGAAAGCACACGAAATTGGGCATTTTGCACTTCCCAAGACAGAAGAAGTGGTGAATAGGGAATTTTTTTCCCAAACTGAAGGAAAAATTCAAAAGTGTTTAGGAAATTGTATACATTGTATATTAGGTAACAGAAAGGAAGGAAAAAAGAAGGAATGTTACATCCAATACCTAAACAAGAAGGACCGTTGCATACATATCATGTCGACCATTTAGGACCAATGCCTTCAACTAATAAGAATTATCATTATATATTAGCGATTGTTGATGATTTCTCTAAATTCACATGGCTATATGCTTGCAAATCGACGACAACAAAAGAAGTTATTGATTGTTTGGAAAAACAAAAGCAGGTTTTTGGAAACCCAAGCAGAATCATAACAGATAGAGGGACTGCTTTCACTGCTGAAGAGTTCAAAAACTATTGTATTGACGAAGGTATACAAAACTTAACAATAACCACTGGAGTACCAAGAGGAAATGGCCAGGTTGAAAGAGTGAATCGCATAATCATACCAGTTCTCACAAAACTCAGCTTGGAAGATCCTGGAAGATGGTTCAAATACGTAGTGCGAGTCCAAAGAGCATTGAATTCCACTATTGGGACTTCACCTTTTGAAATTCTAACTGGCGTGAAAATGAGGAATGAAGAAGAAGTGCTCATCAAGGAAGTATTGGAAGAGGCTACAATACAGAAATTCAATGAAAATAGAGAAGATCTCAGAGCGGAAAGCCAAAAACAGATTTTGAAGGTACAAGAAGAAAATAGAAGAACTTATAATCTTAGAAGAAGAAAACCAAGGATATATAAAAAAGGAGATTTGGTGGCTATTAAAAGAACCCAATTTGGAGTAGGAATTGAAATTCAGAAAAAATTCATAGGACCTTATGAGGTCACAAAGATGAAACCCAATGACAGATATGATGTCGTGAAAGTAGGTCATCATCAGGGACCGGTGCGTACTTCCACATGTGCAGAATTCATGAAACCATGGGTTGACAATCAAAGTGAATCCGGGTCGGATTCAGAGCAGGATGGCGGACTGTAGGTGGCGATATTTTTAATTCTTTCAGTTTATACATATTTCATCAATTATGTTGGTTGTGTTATTTTCATTATTATTCCTTGCAGTATGTTCATTATTATTTCACCCAGTATTGTATTTTCGGCATTCGGTAGGAATCGCCTTAGCTGGGGTTGGTTTTGGCGGAAATCAAGTAATAATATACTTTTGACGTTGACGGGATATTTCAAGAAAGTAGAAGTTTTTCTTGGGAATACCAACTTATTAGAAGGACGAAAAGACGTAGTATTGAGAGTCGAGCCGCGACGGATATACAAAGATTCCAAGAAATCAAAAGGGTTCAAACGTATTAAATAGGTACCCGAATATGATGACGTACAAACTTGTGTAAGCTGTCAGTGTTCATGTTGATTCACAGTTTATATTGAATAAACTTGTTCATTCACCCCTGGGATTATCATTCTCCTAGACAAAGAAATAAAAACCTACATATATATATATATATATATATTATTTGGTTCTGATTTTTTTTTTCAAGAAAAACTCTAACAATGTACAAAAAAATTAATGACTTTTATTCAGACAATAAGAAATACCCCAAAATTCATTTCAATTGAAATTTAAGGTTTTACCTGTCAGAGAAGAACACCAAAAACTCATTAAGAGTGAAAAGTTTAGAAAATCTTATTTTAAGAAAAAAATCATACATTCCAATCTAAGAGTGGTTTTCCATCAAGAATTCAATAAATATATACTTTTTATTACATACTCAATGGGACAAAATGTTCAGAGAAAAGATTTTTATAGTAGAAGCTGTAAATGATTATATATCTAGGTGAATCATTATTTTGATGTGATGCAAAGATATTTGGCATATGCAATATGTGTATCAAATAAAGTGAAGATCGATCAACCACTTTTTGTTCCGTAAACGTTCTACAGACAAACAAACAGACAAGAAAGCGACTTAATATTACATTGTCATCTAGTTCTGAGCTATGTCTGAAGTCTCAAAACTCATCAGGAAGTTAGTTTAGAATCAATTTCAAGATTTGTACCGAACAGACACGAAAGCAAGCTAATATAAATGTGGTAAAAATCAGTCATGTTGACAATCTCTACAACTATAAATTATCACCCAGTAGTGTATGACAATATATACCTCAAATGATCCTGTGTTATCAATGACGTATTGGCTTTTCTTCATCCACCAACAGGACAAGACGCAGAAATACTGAATTTTTCCTAGATAGGTATGCTGAATTTTATTTCATATGCGAAATTTGCCTCCTGAAAATTTTAAGAATAACTAATTTCCACACTGTGTCAAGTGAAATATAAAATACAAATGTACCTAGTAAAGTTTCGATAAGAATGATTGAAAAGATGTTCTTCATTCATACATTCAACAAATATAAATCAATAATAAATGGAAAATCATTCATGAATACTAATTTTTGACATTTCATAACAATTTTAAATTTATGAGTTTGAATATTATTTGTGTGGGGTAAATTATATTATGCTGAGTATAATATGATATTAGACCACCTTGTCATGATAAAGGTGTATATCAGCTAGAAATATGAATCCAATGAAAACATGGTCATCCCAAATGAAATATATGAAATTCGACGTGTTGTACAACTCGGCCTAACGGAATATTTTTTCAACTACTGTTTTTTGTAATGAAACTCCAACATAACAATTCAATTAATATCTTACCTCTTCTGAAGAAGAAATTTCATCCATTGGTCATATTACAAAAGTACCTAGTGACAATATTTTCCTTCTTTTCGTAACAGATTCCTGAACACAGGTTTCCATCAGCTTAGTGAAATTGAACCAAACTGATATTCCTTTCATTCTGATTTTCAATTGACCGAATGTTTTCATTCCTGCTGTTTGCTGTTGTGGATAACAAAATCTCAGAATTCCCGAAATGAATACATTGGTTTTAAAAAATGTAATCAATATAAATAACTAGGTGTGCAGCACAACTTTAAGTAATTTATTTTCATAAGATGAATAATTTTTTCCGAAATTGCATAAATAACCTACTCAAAATGTTTATATATGTTCTCTACTCGGTTTATAAAACTTTGGATGTTCCTCTTTATAAACTAACTGAAGTTCCTATGAATTGTTTGGATTAAAGGTAAATAGAGTTTTCGTAAACTCAGTTCAGGTTTCAATCTGATTTTATTCCTTACTACAAACTTATCATCCTTCCTAAATAAGTGCACACTGCAGACACAATTTTTGTCACTCAATTGCTCTAGAGTGGGATCCCTTCGTAAATTCCAAGAGTCATGCATGCCTCTGAAGAGTGATCCTAAAAAAATAATAAAATTGAAGTGTCTCAGAAATCATATATAAATTCGAATTGCATTGTTCTTTATACTATAATTCATGAGTACTTACATGAAATAAATCATTCGTCTCACAAAATAGAACCATGCACTTCCTTCTGTATAAATGTAAATACCACAAAAATTTAACCTAAAATCTTGGGCTTGGGAAAATACTGCCTCTCTCTCTATTCGTCAGACGGCGACCGGCGACACAGAGGAGCAAAAAGCCGAAGCTTGATGTAGTAGGTGAGTAGTATAGATGAAAACTGTACTGTTTGTCGCAAAGATGTCATCTTTGCCGATATCGGAGCGGACTGAACATTGTCCGAATAAATTTCTTAGGAGAGTTGCTCTTTGGTGTTGACATCTACTCAGCAATCATTCGAAATAGGTCGTGATCTAAGAAATCAAGCATACCATATTGTCGCACGTTTGATCCCACACATTTTCAGATATGAGTGCATACACCAGGGTTTCTAGACATCTTGCCCCTTGCCCCTTGAAGTGCAACGTCACCTTCACGTGGTTTGTGATGAACGGGCCGAGGCTATGCAGCAAATGGAGCGGTTTGTGAACATTCTTGTTGCATGTGGGCGGCTGCGACTTGACTATCGAGGCTTTGGCAAACAGACGTAAATCCAAGCCGTAAGCGTTGGCTGGACCAACCCCTTTCTCCTCACTCTCTCTTGGAAACACATGACCACTGAGCCGAAATACCGAAAGGGAATGAGGGCGAAACTTGGTCTTCTCGGTTTCTTTCAGGGCACTGGAGGGGATGTGATTCTACGGGATCGGAAGAGGACACTTCAGGATGCTGAACAAAGGATGAGGGCCATTCAGATGAACCTTCAGCACTGTGAGAGCCACAGTAGCACTTGCAGTTGCTATGGGGAACTTCAAACCATGGAAACCATGGATATGACATGGTGAAACAGAAGGTCTGGAAGGGACAAGTAGAGGGCTATTGTGAAGTAAACAAATGTCCCTGATTGAGGACCGTGGCATTGTAGCCAAAAATTCTAGATTTTTTCCAAGGAACGTTATATGTTATAAGTATCATGCATGACATCACAATATGTCTCTTTCTATTGGTCGCATTCTGAGTAGTGTCGCCAATCGCCTTGAATCAGAGTTCTTCCATCAGGTGTTCTATGCCAGTGGGACTGAAGGCAATGATCGTACAAATGTCAGATGCTGACAGTCACGTTCGGATATAATATCAAGTATTTCATTTCTCTCCAATCAATAATGTTCTGCTTTCGGGATGAAAGGAATGGAGTTTCGAACCGTAGCTATTGAGTAAGTAAGAAGAAAAAGAGCGTTTATAATTTAAAAATGGAATGGAAATATAACCTGACGTTCCTGATTCGTAGAATATTCTGATAAAAAAAATATGTATTCTTATAGTCAACAAATAATATAAAATTGGCCAAAAGAGTACGCTGAAACTCCTAGATATTACCTGGAATATTGCAAATCCAGGCTAAATTCCCGAGAAGCATGAATTTTCCCGAAATTTGTGAAAATTTCCGGTTATTGGCAACACTGGAGGGGAGTCACTGAAAATGTTCTGATTACTCTTAAAACTTCGTAACTGAATAAAATAATTTTCGGGAATATTCCGATGTTCATGATTTGGTTGACTCATATCAGTTACAAAAATTTCGAGTTCGAGTTTTTCGATTCTTATAATACCGTTAACAGTTTTGACAATCTGAGAGTATTGTTCTACAGAGTATACCATACACAGTTCATCAGGTGAATGGGCTAAAAGGCTCAAGTGTTATCGGAGGCCACAGCCAGATGAGCCTGTGGTCTGGAAGTTCAAGTGGGTGAATCTGACTCAGTGACTCCCACACAACTGCAAAGTGTCCATGAAGGATTTTCCCCACCTTCCCAAAAAAAAAACACAATCTTATGTCAAACACATTGGAACCTCATGAATTGTGTATGGTTTACTCAGTATTCAATCTAGATTCATCTATAGAACAATATTATCGGATTGCTAATATTGTTAAGGGAATTATAAAAATCGAAAAACCCGAAATTTTTATAACTGATATGAGTCAACCAAATCATAAACATCGGAATATTTACGAAAATTATTTTATTCAGTTACCAAGTCATAAGAATATTCAGAACATTACCGGTGACTCCTTATTGACGCCAAGGTGAGATAAAGAGAAAAAAAAAGCAGTTTGATGCAGCAGATTCTCAAAGTTGGTGATGAATCAAAAAACAAAATAACATGTACACTTCACCCTCTATTATTCTTCTATTTTGATTTTCCCTTCATAATGAAACGAACGAGACCAGTCTCAATCAATCCCACCCGTCTCCGGAACTTGACCGGAAATTTTCTCGATTTTCGGGAAAATTCATGCCCTTCGGGAATTTAGCCGGGATATGCAATATTCCGGGAAATATTCGGGAATTTCAGTTCACTCTGTTGACGAATTTTCTATCAATTGTTCATTATAAAAATACTTATATTCCCATTTCATCTTTGAATTATAACCGCTCTTTTTCTCCTTACTTACTTGATAGTTACGTTGCGATCCTCCACTCCTTCCACCTGGAATTCTGAACATTATTTATTTGGAATGGAATGGAATACTTGGTATTATATCCGAACCGAAC
Source organism: Gonioctena quinquepunctata (assembly GCA_018342105.1). NCBI lineage: Eukaryota > Metazoa > Arthropoda > Insecta > Coleoptera > Chrysomelidae > Gonioctena > Gonioctena quinquepunctata. The sequence goes on along the minus strand of JAFIRS010005322.1, from coordinate 23,720 downwards.
TCTGAACGTACCTGTCAGAATCTGACATTTGAAGGATAATTGAGTTTTGTGCCACTGCCACATAACACCTAGTGGTGTGCGGAAGTGCTCTGATTCAAGGCGATTGGCGACACTACTCAGAATGCGACCGATAAACGTATTGTGATATCATGCATGATATTCATAACACGTAAGGTTCCTTAGGAAAAACCGGTAATTTTTGGCTACGATGTTGGGAAATTTTAGTCGAAGCTATTGAAAACACTACCCCTCTCATTGCCACAGTCCTCAGTCTGAGCTAGTTACCCGCGGAGACCTGAGTTCGTGCTGTGTTTGAGCTGTATTTTGATTTATTTTTTTGAATCTTCCGCCATGGAACCTTCAATTCCAGGTATGTATCAACATTCAAATGAGTACAGAATTGCAAAAAAGTTCATGTAATCTTATAAAAATAATGTTTAGTGAACTGAATTTTTTTAATATTCTTAGACATGTAGGCTATTGGTAGGGTTTCAAGGCAGTCCAAGTTCAAGTTTTGGATTTTTCATGATGACTATCGTTTGTACTTCTCAGAATCGTCAGTTTTCGTGCACTTATTTGCACTTTTCGAAGATAGTTAATAAAACATAACACTAGTTTTCATTTCAAGCGTATAAAAATTTTCATACTATAACAATTATATCCAATCAATAAATCAATCAATCAAGATATGATTTATTGTCGAAGAATGAAATTCTCAAAGACAAAGCTCAGGTACAGAGTTGAACATATTAGTTATAGGTTTGTAAAAATTATAAGATTATAAAAATAATCTGAGATTATGCACATACAGTTAGGTTATAACTAAATAAGTGGGTAACAATATAAAAATATATATAAAAATAGATAGATATTGTCTAAGGTACGCCATATACATATACATTCAAGACGTGCAGACCAAAAGATACAAAGTGTGGTAAATAGGCAAGGTCGAATAAAGGACAGAATTCAGTATGTGTGAAAATAAGTGAATAAATGAAGACTATGTTACATATTATGGAGCTATTGAGTAAATTTGTTATAGTGATACAAGTTCGTCAAAGGTTATGAGTGAGCTCCCAAGTATGTGGAACTGCGACTGTCTGAAGGTTTAAGTTGAAGTATTCATCTAGCTCGTAGAGTGATTGTTGTATCAATATTTTTTTTACCTCTCTTCTGAATCGCCTGAGACATGTAGTCTCTCTAATGGTTATGAGGAGATGATTATACATTCTGATACCATTGTATACTCATTAAAGAATCTCCATCCTTTATGGATAGGAATAACCACAGAAGTTTTCAGGACAAGAGGGGCAGTTCCGGTTCTGAACGAGGTGTTGATTAGTTCAACCAAAGCTGTCAAAGCAATATCAGGAAGATTAAGAATGACATTGATTGAAATATTATCTATATCTGAGCACCTTTTTGTTTTTGATATCTCTCAGGATCTCTTTGGGTTCAATGAGGTTGGCGTCGGAAAGTAGAAACTCGTTAGTGATATTTATATTTTCCAGGTATGACAAAGGAGAATTGGGAGCTGTAATATTTTGAGTGAGTTTGAGTGCTATATTGCAGAAGTAAGTATTGAGTTCATCGGGCTCAAAAAATATAGTCAGCTTTGTTTCAGTTTTGCCTCTTAGTTGGTAGTACTAAGTAAGTAAACATCAGTTTGTAAATAAGCATGAATTAATTAGGAAAAACCACCAGAAAAATACCAGAGGTCAAAACCTGTATCAAATTCCGTTTGTTCACAAATCAATATGCCAGAGGACTTAGAGTTATCTAGGACCAAAGGTCTTTAATGTATCACCAGAGAATCTGAGAGAAGAGAAACAAATGAAAAAATTCAAAACACAATTAAAAAAATATATCATCGAAAATCCTTGGCAAAAAATTCATGAAGTAATCAATACATAAAAAAACCCATATCTCATACAAAATTTTTTTATTTATACATTTATATATCTTTATACTATACATTTCAGGAGCATATTCTATAATTTACAATTATAACTCATACGTTATGAACAACACAATAATGATTACCTACATCTACATAAAGACTTTTTACATATATATTTTAATATTTTCATAAATCAATATTTGAACATGTTAACTTCTCTACATTTTAACACCTCCACCTACATCTATTTTTCATATTCTATATTATTAGACCTCAAATAAGTAAGTGAACATAGCATGGTGAATATAATTTATCAATAATTTCTCAAAAAGCTGATGAAATATTATTATTATTATAATTTTACTTATATTTATGATAATTCCTCTCTGTTTTTTTTTTTTTTTATTTATTGTTATATTTGTAATAGCTATATATTATACATATTGAATGAATGTAATTATATCCATGTTTGAATACGTCCACAAACAAGCGGTGAAAACTGCTTCGTGGTATATTCCTTATTCACAACCATGTTGTAAGAGATACTGTCCAACTATTGTCCATCTTATTGTGAATAAAATTATCATTATTATTATTATTAGTTCTTTGATAATTTTCCAACATTCTTTACTTCTGTAATTCGATTTCTCCAATCTAGCTCTATAATAAGTATCTTCTGCTAGTTTGAGGACGCTGCGATATATTTTTCTATATTTGAGATAATAGTTGTGGAAGAACGGTTCATTAGTGTATTTGCGGATGTTATGTGGAGATTCCATATTTTCAGCTGGAATTTTTATTCCACTAGTTATCCATGATTTTATTTTTCTCTTAATATTGATTTTTTGAATTGGAAATGCTTTCTCAAAGTTGCCTTTAAGTTTGTCATAGGAATCATTGAATGCTATGTCCGATTTCGTAGTGCAGTCCCAATTGGTCACTCGACATAGGTGTTGAAATTTTTGTAATTACTAGTGCTATAGAGTCTGCGGTATTTAAATTAATTTTGGGAGCCAACCTTTTTGTGGTAACTCACCCCACTGATGACAGCATATAATCATATATAGGAAAACTATGGTGGAGTTGAAATGAATCAAATGTAATCCAATTCAATTTGTCATTTCAACTCAATCTTAAAATCGAAAAGTCTCGAAGAAATATCCCAATTACGCTGGAAAAAGAATAGAATACAAAACATGGTGGAGAAATCTTATCAATTGCCTCCCACACAATCAACTGCCACGGCTAGTTCCTTGGCAATTAAATGTATGCTTGGCAATGACATGAGCTTCCACTACCTGGTCTATACAGGGTGTAACTGAATAAGTGTAAAACATTTAAGGAGGTGATTCCTCATCGAAAAAAAGATAGGATCTTTCATATAAAGAAACTTCATTGGAGCATCCCTTGTTAAGATACAGCCCCTTAAAGGGGGTACATAAAATTTGTATAACAATTTTTTTCACAAGCACTGAAAAAGTTACAATATTGAAATTAACCTGACGTTTTGTACTACCAAAAGACACTTAGCCAGTAATTTATTTGGTTTACCCCATGGTTGTAAGGGTGAAAACGCAACCCCTAAAATTTATTTCCAATGTAACTTTTTGTCTTATTATTTGTTTACCATTTTAAAATTTATTTCCGATAGCCTGTTTCATTCTAAACAAAAAATGTCTCTTGGGTTTTTTGCCCAAAATGAACCGGTAAGCAGCAAAACATTATTTTACGAACAACTACAGAGATACATCGTCATAAATGCGAAAATACGAAACTAATCTATCTAGTAGGTCGCTATTAGCGATAGTGACAATTAAATTGGTATGACGCTGTCAGTTTGGGAATTTTCGAAATTGAATTAATACTAATTGTGTGTTGTTGTTCTGTTCTTAATTTGTTACTTTAATAATTCACTTGTTAATAAAATGGCATACACAAATGAGGAAATGGCTGATATGCATTACGTTTACGGTCTGTCGCAGGGGAATGGGTTAGAAGCTTCTAGAAGATATGCTGAAATGTATCCTCAACGGCAGCATCCTTCACATAGAATATTTGCTCGACTTCATCAACGATTACGAGAATATGGTTCATTCGACAAAAGAACGCAGGATTGTGGTCGCCATCGAGAAATACGAACACCACAGCTTGAGGAAGCAGTACTTAATTTGATTGAAGAACAACCTACTACCAGTACTAGAAAGATTGCTTTCCAGCTAAATGTTGATCATATGACGGTATTTCGAATTTTAAAGGAACAACTCTTATACCCTTACCATCTGCAACGAGTACAGGCACTGTTACCGCGAGACTTTCCGAACCGTCTTGAATTTTGCAATTGGATGCTGGAAATGATTAGAAGAAATTGTGACTTTCTGAAGACGATAGAATTCACAGACGAATGTAGTTTTTCTCGGGACAAGATTATCAATTTTCATAATTACCACATATGGGCTGATGAAAACCCTCACGCTATTGTCGAAACTAGCCATCAAGAACAGTTTTCTTAGCGTGTGGCTCGGAGTTATTGGGGCTTCTTTAATTGGGCCTCATTTTCTACCTCCGGTTGTAATTGGTTGAGGCATACGTTCAATTTTTAAGAGAAGTGCATCCAGTACTGCTGGAGGAAGTTCCTTTGGGCGTCAGAAGGATATGTTTTTTATGCATGATGGGGCTCCCGCCCATTTTAGTCAAGTAGCACGTCAGCATTTAACTGAAACATATGCAAATCAGTGGATAGGTCGAGGAGGACCACATAAATGGCCCGCTCGATCCCCGGATCTCAATCCTCTCGATTTCTATTTGGGGCCATTCACAGCATTTGGTATATCGTACCCTGTTCGCGATGTAGAGGACTTAAGAAACCGCATCATCGATGCGTGCAGGGTAATCAGAGAGACTCCAGGAATATTTGAGCGAATACGTGGCTCAATGCGCCGACGTCTAGACGCATGCGTAATGTTTGAAGGTAGACATATTGAACATTCACTATGATTTCTACATGTTGTGTGTTTTGTTATTAATAACTTAGTTTTGTTTATTACCCTTTAATCGTTTAATGCGGGTACTAACTACAAAATAACAATAAATCCAGTTCGCATTTATGACGATTGACGATGTATCTCTGTAGTTGTTCGTAAAATAATGTTTTGCTGCTTACTGGTTTATTTTGGGCAAAAAACCCAAGAGACATTTTTTGTTTAGAATGAAACAGGCTATCGGAAATGGATTTTTAAATGGTAAACAAATAATAAGACAAAAAGTTACATTGGAAATAAATTTTAGGGTGTGCGTTTTTCACCCCTTACAACCATGGGTGAACCAAATAAATTACTGGCTAAGTGTCTTTTGGTAGTACAAAACGTCAGGTTAATTTCAATATTGTAACTTTTCAGTGCTTGTGAAAAAAATTGTTTATAAATTTTATGTACCCCTTTAAGGGCTGTATCTTAACAAGGGATGCTCCAATGAAGTTTCTTTATATGAAAGATCCTATCTTTTTTTCGATGAGGAATCACCTCCTTGAATGTTTTACACTTATTCAGTTACACCCTGTATATAAATTTGATTTATTTTCATTTCAGGAATGTGTTCTATATAATGAGAAGAGAACTTGATATTATGAGAAGTTCTGAAAACAGTGAAATTGATGAGCAATTTTATTTTTTGAGAAAACAGATCAAGAAAAGGAGGAGGAGGGTTTTCGAAGGTGAGACAGTTTGGGGCCATGCTAGATTACATTAATTCCTAGATATTGGTGGGTAGGGGGAGTGTTCCTTTTCATACTAAAAAAACAAGTTTCATGAAATCAACCATGGAACACATCAGAGCATCGACTGAGGATGGTAATATAATTCAGAAGAGGAGCATACCAAGCAGATAGAATCACCATCTGCTTCCACGAGAAAAGTTTTCCGATGACAAGAACCTAGCAGAAAGTAAGTAGACATCCTTCAATGCTTTTTTTTTCTGTCTTGCACCTGAAGTTATGAAATGGCACAGCAGCTGATAACAAGTCTGGGAATGTATGAAGAATACAAGGTGAGTATGAATCACTTTGTTATATAGAAAGTGATTCATACTCACCTTGTCCTCTTCATACAGTCCCAGACTTGGTATCAGCTGCTGTGCCATTTCATAACTTTCGGTGCAAGACAGAAAAAGAAAGCATTGAAGGAATTCTACTCACTTTCTGCTAGGTTCCTGTCATCGGAAAACTTTTCTCCTGGAAGCAGATGGTGATTCTATTTGCTTGGTATGCTCCTCTTCTGAATTATATTTCCATCATCAGTTAATGCTCTGATGTGTTCCATGGTTGACTTCATGAAACTAGTTTTTATATATGAGAAGGAACACTCCTCCTTCCCTCCAATATCTACGAATTAATGTGATTCAACGAGGCCACGGGTCAAACCGTCTCACCTGCGAAAACCCTTCGTTACATTTCGTCCTTTTCTTGATCCTTTTCTCAAAGAATTAAATTGTTCATCAATTCCACTGTTTCCGGAACTACCCATAATATCAAGTTCCCTTCTCATTATATAGAACACATTCCTGAAATGAAATGAAAATAAATCGAATTGATATATAAAAACAGTATATTATAGACCAGGAAGAAAGCTCATATTATTGCCAAACATACATTTAATTGCCAAGGAACTAGCCGTGGCAGTTGATTGTGTGGGGGGCAATTAATGAGCTTTCTCCGCCATGTTTTGTATTTTTTTTTTCAAGCGTAACTAGGATATTCCTTTGAGACCTTTCGATTTTGGGGTTGGTTTGAAATGACAAATTGAATTGGATTACATTTGATTCATTTCAACTCCGCCGTAGTTTTTCCAAATATGCTTATTATTGTTATAGTATGAGAATTGTTATACGCTTGGTAAAAAAACTAGTGTTAAGTTTTTTCAACTAACTTCGGAAAGTGCAAATGAGTGCACCAAAACCAGATGATTCTGAAAAGTACAAACGATAGTCATTATGATAAATCCAAAACCAGGCCCCTCTTCAAAAGTCTGGACATCATGACGTTACCTTCTATCTCCATATATGAGACTTCCTGGAGACCCATAAGCACAAATATGGGTTCTCGACCAATTCCCAATTTGACGGGCATGATACTCGTGGGGCTAATCTTACAATCTTACAAAAATCCTCAAAGAACTCACTCGATGTGAAACTATACAATATTTTACCGTCTACTATCAGACTCTTACCATCGCCAATTTTCAAAAAGCACATCAAGGAATACCTATTTGAACAAAGTTTTTATAGTACAGAGGGATATGTTGCGCCAACCTCAGTGCAAACAACAATTTTCAACTGTGCTTAATGTATTGTAGATATATGTTTTGTATATCGATTTTATTCTATTTATATTTTTTTCAACTTTGCTTGTTCATTGTTTACTTTTTTCATCTTTGCTTTACGACCACATTTGTACCATCGACTTGCTACTAATAGGTCCTTATATACCGTGGTCAATTTACATTATTTCTTTCTATATAAAAAGTAAAGTATCGACCGTGTGGTACATAGATCTGAAACAATAAATTTTAATGAGTCATTACAATGTCGTGAACTACACATTCGTTCAACAGATAATCAGTGTATCACAGTTCCAAAGAATTGATACCAAATGGAGACTGAAATACAAGAAAAAAAATAATATACGTACAGAAAATTATATACATCACACTTATATATGTACACATCTGAACATATAGACATACCTACCATACATATCCATAAGCATATGTGGAGCTACAAAATGGAGGTGAAATTATCTTCAATATCATGAGAAGCTTGCTGAACCAATATCTTTTTCATATGTTTTCTGAAATGTCTGGTACATGTAATATTCCTTATGCAGATATATATTTCCTATGTAGATAATCCCTTTATGAATTATTGAGTCTAACACTGCTGTAGTGCTATATATTGATAATTTGATGAAGGAGTTGTGTAAGTTGTATTGTGAGCCTGCTATACCTAGAAGATTCATATATTTGTGGACCATACTAACAATTTCCATATATATAGGGTTCCTACTGTTGAATAAGTGGCTATTCTGAATGGTATTTGACCGAATGTTTTTTTTCCGATAACCTGTCTGGTACACTTGCCATTTTTATTATATAAAGAAACCGCTTTTGATCATTCTGATCTCGCAAGGAAGAATATTCTCTGTAAATATCCAAATAACTTGGCGATTCCTGTTCTTTATCGATTACAGTAAATACTCGATCTATCTTCGTTTTGGTTTCTCGTATATATATAAGAATGTCTCGAAATCTTGAATGTCGTCCACTGTGATATTTGCCAATCCTTCGCGGCGACATGCTCCACAAATATCAAAAATCAGTGCTACCTACAATACATTATCAGATTAACATACTGAACATTGAGAAAACATGAAATTAGAACTTACTTTCATCATAAGATACAAATCGTCTGGTGCTTCCCTCAAAAATAACTCGATTTCTTCTCTGCTTAGAATCTTCGATTTCTTTGGTTTATAACCATCAAATGTTTGTTTCAATAAAGCTATCAATCTTGCGTATCTACTGTTATCTATATTATCATGTACATTTAGAGTAGCTTTCAGCATGGAATAATATAACCACATGGTAGATGGCTTACAACATTAAGATTTTTCCAGAAAATAGGCAAGAAGTACAGTCTCTGTGTATTTCTTATGTTTTACATTTTTCCCGTTGCACCACCTCACGAATTCTTCATACACCTTGTCGTATATTTTCTTGGATTTACTTGGCAATAAACTCAATTTCGCATCCTCAGCTGCTTTACTTATTTCTGGTGGAGTACAATTCACACTTTCTTCGTCGCTTGAATCCATTTCAAAATCAGTAATAAATTATCTGTGATCACAAAAATTGACAGCAAATATGGCTACTAGCCTATATAATCCTATATAATCTTATTTCGAAAAATTGACTGAGTTGCCATGGTAACATTAATTCCATCACTTCTTGATTTATTCTGTTTCCGATATTATATGAATATACATCCTCACGGCAGCCTTGATGTATTTTTATCATGTTCTAGATATAAAGAGGTATCTATCTACATGACATCAAATATACCGGTCGTGCATAACATTTTGTATGTATGTCGGGCGTAATTTGCTTTGATGGACCTAGGCGTGTTAATAGTCCTCGCTATCGCTCGGGCTATTACTCACACGCTGCGGTCCATAAAAGCCTATTTTACACCCTTGATACATAATTGACTATCATCTGATGGCATGTCATAATGACAACGTTATGTCACTCAATTTTGATGACATAAGGAAGTTCATCATGGTACTTTTTTCTGGCAAAAGGGAGTCCACGATATTTCGCGTCATTTCTTCCAAATCAGAAGGTAAACTACCAGTTTCAGAATCACGCATTATTATTTAAATTATATTCAATTCTACGTGACAACAGCAGATAAATAAATATTGCCGTTACAACCTGACGTTGTCAAGGAAATGGCAAAGCACAGCTCACTAACCTACTAATATTTGGAACTACACATATACTTACTCCTTTGAAAACAGTTTTCATTGTGACATGTCAAAAACGCAGGCTAGGCTATTGATTAGAGTTAAAACAAAACTAGAAATGTTGCTGATAGGTGTGTTACAAAAGCTGACAATTGGTCTTATGGGACAATTCAACTTACGAATTTCAGGTAGACCATAGAGTCTTGGTGTGGAGAGATTACTCAAAATCAATTTGAGTATTCCTCGAAAGTTTGTGCACAAATTTCGACCATTCATTTGGCTTCACAAACAAAAGTGTTGGTTGAATTGTTTTTGATTTCTTTGAAAATGATTCAACCTTATCAACATGAATGGTTCATAACAACAACACTGTTACCTTTGTCTGCTTTGCTAACTATCAAATTGTTTGAGGTAATTTTAGTTTTTAGAGATTCGATGGCTTTCAATTGTGTATAGAATGTGACTTACATTTAATTGAATTCTTCTTGCTTTGTGAAAGGGTGGTACAATAGTTTCCGAGGTTCTTTTTTCGTACCTTGTCTCTTGTGACATTCTCAGTCACCTCCGTTGAAAATTCTTCGATTTTTTTTTTAATCTTTGGTTTGTTGAAGAATTCAAGACCTGGATGAAGTATGTCTAATTCACCCTTGTTGAATACAATTTTAGAAAAGTTGACTATTCTCTTGTGAAAAATGTGACCTGAAAATATATTTCTAAACTCTGGCTCTCAGGCAATTTTGAAGGTCTTTGGGATAATGTGGTACAAGTCACTAGAAGTTACACATGCAAGTTCAAATTCGTTCTATGTCCAGTTTCGGAGATATGAGTTTTTGAAGAACATAAAAATGGCTGTTTTGCTGAAACATAGTAAGGTTCACTTATCAAAAAGTTCAACTTTTTAGATTATTAGTAATTGAATAATAGCATTGCTGGTTTGAAGGAAGTCAAATGACCTGTCAGTCAGCCGGTCGTTGAGACAAAAGAAGCCGCCTATTATACAGGGTGGGTAAAAAAAAGCGACAAATTAGAATATTCCGCCAATATTAATCATTGGTCCCTCTAGTGGGACTGAGCATTTTTCATTAAAAATATCTTTATTGTGATTCTTTTCTTATGACAAGAAAATTTTCCTTTGACTTCTTTCCAAACCACCATTTGTTTAAAAACATATCTGTTTTTTATACTTCATGTTTTTAACATAAGTCACTTAAAACAGTCTTTTTGGGACAATAAATCCGCTTTGAAGCCAAAACTACTTGAGGAAGACTTATAGTTATGATTAGCTACAAAATGCTACAATCACATTCCATATGTTTACAAATATAAGTTGAAATATGATTTTCACCTTTTTTTTTTTATGTTCTGGTTCCCACGAAAAGGGATATCCTGTAATGTTCAGAGAACATCGTGGGAACCAAGGGAAAGAAGGTAGGAGTTGGTGTTCTTCTTAAATTTCTGGGGGTTGTATGCCTCGGGGAACACCTCCTTAGGGTAATAAGTTCCAAAGCCTCGCTGTTCGTTGGATGAACGAGTCTTTGGAAAGTGATGTTCTGCAGGTCACCAAAGTGACCACGAAGGGGTGTGATGACTGAACTTGACGGGTTAGTCTCGAAGAGACTGCCAAAGCAGGAACGATTGTTGATATTTCAGAAGAGCATCGCCCATGAAAATATCTATAAAATAGAGACAAATCGCCAACTTTTCTACGGTGTTCCAGACAAGTGAGCGAGTTTGTAAGCGAGGCATCACCGACGAGACGAATTGCCCTTTTTTGGACAGAATCCAATAGCCTCACGATATGTTCAGGTGCCGCGCTCCAAATATGGGAACAGTATTCCAGGGCAGGTCGGATCTGTGCCTCATAGATCATAAGCAGCTGAGTGGGGGTGAAATAGCTCTTGGCACGAAACAAAATACCAAGTTTTTGGGATGCACTTTTGGCAATGGACCTCACGTGATTTTCCCAGGAAAGGTTATTGCTGATAGTAATACCAAGCATCGATATGGATGACTTGAGTGGTATGTTTACTCCTGACAAAGATATGTTAGGCACAGTGAGATCGGCTTTTTTGGAGAAAAGACATGCTTGTGTTTTGTTTGCATTGAATTCTACCAAGTTATCAGATCCCCACTCGAGAATTGTTGCTAAGTCCATATTTATATTATTAACATTTCTTCCTCGTTCATTTCTGGTTTCACGGCCTGATATAGGGGCCCTGGAAGAGAAAGCGGTATGGACGGTACTATCATCGGCAAAGCTGTGTACTGGACATGAAGTTGCTTTAAACAGGTCGTTGATGTGAAGTAGAAATAGTGTTGGTGCGAGAATAGATCCTTGCGGAACACCAGCATTTATGAGTAGTGTCAGATGAAACTCCATCGACCACTACATGGAGAGACCAGAGAACACAGCTGAGGGGGCAAGCCATAAGACGGAAGCTTGGCGAGGAGTCCCTGGTGCCAAACTCGATCGAACGCCTTGGAGATATCTAATGCCACAGCTAAAGTTTCTCCATACTTTTCAATAGATAGCTGCCATATATGTGAGACGTAAGCGAGCAGGTCACCAGTTGATCTCTGATGGCGGAAGCCATATTGCCTATCGTTGACAATTCCTGAGTCTTCCAGATATTTCATGAGCTCGATGTTGATGGCTTTTTCCATGACCTTTGAAATAATAGATAGCAGTGCGATAGATCTGTAGTTGCTAGGTAGGACCTTTTTGCCTTCTTTAGGGACTGGCTGTACCCTTGCAATTTTCCAATTGGACGGAAATACCCCCAAATTGTAAGAGTGGTTGAACAACTTGCAAAGAACATGTGTTAGTTCGGGGGCACATTTCTTGAGAACAATCGGCGGGATTCCGTCAGATCCACAGGCTTTGTTGGTGTTGAGACCCAGCAAAATCTTTCTGATAGTACGTTGGCGAAAGGTGATCTCGGGCATGTGACTGTCAATAGGTGTAAAGTTCGGGGGTTGTTTTCCCGATGAATCCAGAGTGGAATTTCCAGCAAATAGGTGCGCAAAGATTTTGGCTTTTTCCTGGGCAGTCGTTGCTAGTGTTCCATCTTCTTTGGTTAGAGGAGGAAATGAGCTGGAAGTGAAGTTTCTTCCCACAGCTTTGGCGAAAGACGAAAATGAACGGGATCCGTTAGGACATTCAGCAAGTTTTGATCTTATTTTGGCATGTGGGCATCTTTTGAGCATTCTATTGTCTCTTTGCATATGCCTCTAGCCTCGACATATGCTGCTCTGGTCTCAGGGCACGGATTTTTCAGCCATCGATGGTATGCTGCCTGTTTGGAAGCCACAGCTCTAGAGCAGTTTCTGTTAAACCAGGTCTTATCGGATGATGTTCTTCTTTCGGTATTCGGTATGTAGGTTTGCATCCCCAACATGATGATTTCAGAAATTGTCTCAGCACATCGTGTTGGATCTACTGAAGAGAAACAAACTCTCTTCCATGGAAACGCTGAGAAAAACATACGAAGACCTTCCCAGTCGGCCGAATTGTAATGCCACATGAGACGGGGTGGTATTGTGCAGCTCGATGGTGAATGGGAAGAGCATGTTGTGGAGATGAGGGTGTGATCAGAGTTTCCAAGTGGGGCACAAACTTCTATTCTATACGGGTCAGGATTGGTGGTGAGGAAAAGATCTAGTGTATTGGCAGACTGGTTGTTGACATCGGGGATGCGGGTTGGTAGCTTGACCAGTTGTTCTAGACCATGAGTGATGGCGAAGGCCTCGGCTTGACGACCCGCATCATCTGTTTTGTTAGAGAATTTGAGCCAGGCAGCGTTATGTACATTAAAGTCTCCCATGATTATGGTTTCAGCTGTTGGATGGTTCTCCTGAATGTAGTCCAGTTTGAGTGATAAAAACTCAAAGAGGTCGTTATATGAAGGTTCATTAGGTGATAGGTGAAGGCAGCAGAGGAACTTAGTCAGTTTGGTATCAGATAGCTTGAACCACATCACATCAAAGTCTTTCGGTTCCAAACTCTCTTCACGCTGGCATGAAAGGTTAGCCTTAGCGTAAAGGCAGACTCCACCTTTGAACCTGAATCGAGAATGGAGTTCGTAACCAGGACAAAGCATATGGACCTTGTTGGTGGACGAGTTTACTTGTGTTTCTGTTAGAGCCAGAATATCCGGTTTTTTCGTCTGTAGGTGATGGTGGACGTCATTGATGTTCTTGTTGAGTCCGCGGATGTTGCAAAAATTAATCTTTAATGTTGAGTCCCCTCGAGTACCTCTCGCCCGGAAATCCGAATGGAGAGGTATTTTGCTTCCGGAGTGTTTTACTCTAGGAGACTTCATCATAATTACTATTAGGATGCACCTGAAAATAAAGGAGGAATTGGGGAAAAGGAAAGAGGGAGACCGGAAAGTATCGACCGAACACTGAAACATGGATTGATCCATTTCACAGCACACAAAGTCGGTATGGTGGTATTTCACCGGGCGATGAGACCATCTTCCACCTACGGTTATCCTCTTAGTCGCCTCTCACGACAGGCAGGATTTACCATGGGGCTATTCTAAAGCCGACCCCATACAGAATAATTATTGTTAATTATTCTTGAATGGACCTGTCAATTTGAATCATAAATTTCAGTTACACTTCAAAGTAAATTACCCTACACTCGTGTGAGTTTTATGATTCCCTATGTCTGATTTTCAAAACATTAATATTGAAAATGTATATTCTATAGAAAATATTATCCAATTTTATTTCTTGATGAAATAAAATATGATCTTGCGCCGTTAAAAACCACATGATTATAAACCGTGTGACTATCAACGGCGTGGGTATTGACACGTTCGTATGCGGTTTTTCATCTGCTCCACGAAAATTTGGTGTCCAGATTCATATAAGTCGCTTCGTGACGATCCACGAATATCTATAAATAATCATTATGAACCCTTCCCACAGAAGCTTTAATTAGCTTATAAGGTATTATTGAGCGTCCAGCTAGGTATTATCATTTTTATTATTTTGAGGTTATGGAAGGTTCTCGAATTCGTTATTCACGAAAATAGAACAATTTGAAGTTGATTTAATTATATGCATGACAGAACTATAAATGTCCCATCTTCAGTGGTTCAGTTTGTACAAGCTGAAAAAAGTTTGGTACATTTTGATTGAATTGGCGTCCGAAATGGTAGAAGCTTACTTACCACATAGGGAAGACAGTTAACAAATAAACATCAAAATGTAATTGTTTTGGGGTTACATGAACTATGTGTGGTGAAGCCCAGTGTAAAATGTTTTTTTAATTCGTATTTTATCAAGCATGTTGGATATTTTTCATTCTCAACATTTGAAAACAGATTTTTCACTTAGTCTGATACTTGTCATATGAGATGAGAGTGATAGAAATGAATCATTACGAACGATTGACAGAATACCAAAGTCGGCCTCTGTTTGAAATTATATCAATTGATGTGTAGGAACTACAGTAGGTTGTAGAGAGCTTCTTTGTAAAAGGAAGTAATAAAACTCTTTTGGCTGACATAAACTAGATTGCGCTTTGAGTCACAAAGTTTCCAGAAGTTGAATTTTTTTGAACAGAGATGTAGGGGGAGGGGTTAGTAGGTTTTGAAAAATTGATAGATTCATTTTTAAGGATGAAAAGAGAAAAAATAATCTATTGATTGTTATTTTAACTTATGAAAGATAGTGATTTGAAGAAGTTGATACAATCAAAATCGATCTGGTCATCAACACAATTGTGGACAAGAGAAGTTAATGCTTTTTTAATTTCCAACATTTCTAGGATGTTTAGTTTGGAGCCCTGAGGGCGAAAATGTTAGAGATCTACATGTTTGTTGATAGAAAAACTTGAATGTCCTGATTGAAGCGGATGGTTGACGAAGGTAGATAGGGTGTAATGTATGTCTGTCAAAATCATTATATGCACTTTGAGAAAATGGAATATTTCCGACAATCATCATTACTATTAATCGCGCCAGAACAATTTGTTTTCGTGAGGGGGCCTGCAAAATCAACCAATTGAAGATGTATTTTCTGTGCCGTTTTTAGTTACTGGAAAATAACAATAGGTAATTAGCAGGTAATCTTGTGTTGACAAAACCAGTGTATTATAGAAATGAAATAAAAATAACATAATTCTTTAACCTCGCAGAAAAAGATTCGCTAACGGCACAGGAAATACAGTGTTGATGGGATTTAAGTTAATATTGCAGGGCCCATTACGAAATCAACTTGTTCTGCTAAATAATAATACCTACCTGGACGCTCAACGATGCCCTATGAGCTGATTAAAGCTTCTGAGGGGAGGGGTTCATAATTACTAGTTATAGATATTCGTGGAATCGTCACGGAGAGTACGACTTATATGGATCTGGATACCGATGCAGATGGAAAACCGCATACCAACGTGGCATAGCCACACGGTTTATGGTTTTTAACGGCGCAATTGTTTCGCGCCTCATGATCATATTTTATTTCATTAAGAAATAAGATTGGATAATATTTTTTTTAGAATATACATTTTCAATATTTATATTTCAAAAACCAGACATAGGAAATCGAGGAAAATTACATGAGTATAAGGTAATTTATTTTGAAATATAAATGAAAAATATGATTTTCCTTTCCACAAAGTTTTTCTTCCAATCTATTGAAAAGACCAACCATCGAAGAAATATATATAACGACCCTTTCAGATAAACCTTGAGTTCGGTTAATAATTTCAATTTTCAGATCTTCATCATAAAAATATGGCAAGAAATCATCTTTAAGCTTTTGAACTAATTCACCCCAATTTCTGAAATTTTTTATGTAATTTTTATACCAAATCCATGTTTGATCTTCAAATAGATCCCCAGCAGATAAAAATAGATCATTTTTCGATACATTTCGTGCAAAACTGAAAGCATCAACTTTTTCCAGAAAAGATACTAATGATTCATTTTGAGAATCACCACTGAAATGAATATTCCATTTATATGGAAGAACTGGTTTTAGAAAATTGAAATGAGGTGACTGTTTCGAGCTAGTAAGAGTGAACATTTCCTGTATTTTAACAGCTAAATCTCCCTCCAACTCTAACATTTCTAATCGTAGAAACTTTCTACTTATTTCCCCAATTTCGTTATCTACACCTTATTTGTTCATTCTACCAGAAATATGACAAAGTCTAGAATTTAACTGTTTATATTCACTTTCACTGATTTGATTAAAGAAATCAATTTCTGCTTTCAAGCTCAGTAACGTTCCTTTAATTTCTGATACATCCTCATCATGTGTATAACAATTAACAAAACCCTCAGAAAAGCTGCGATTTGAATTTTCTTGACTCAAAAGTCCTCTTAATAAATTCCTACATTTTTCAACATTACCTGTTGGCTCAACGTCCCTAATTTTAATTTCATAATCAATTCATAACTTCTCGGATGATAAACTTCCATTGTTCAAAATTTTTCAGAAATAAAAATTTTCAATAAATATCTCAGGTAAAATTATTACCAAAAATCCTTTCAACCACCAATAATATGTCAAATCAAAATATCAAAACACCCTATATGTATATATAGTAAGCAAATATCAGTTCAGAAAAATATTTCAAGATAAAATTCGACAAGTTCAGCAATGAATTTCCAAACCAATGTTCAAAGTTTATTGCTGTATTTTTACAGAAGGAAAAAAAACGAAAGATAATTTTTTTTTCTAAAAAACAATTTCAAGTAGTCACTTAAACGTTTGGGCGCCAAATGTAATAATAGTTCTAGTTATTTGTTGAAATAGAATGCCCAGACTATTCAGTGAAGAGCGGTGTGGAGTTTTTTGGACCGCTTTGCTAGTTTCAATTTTTTTATGTTTCAGGCAAAGTTTTAGAAATTGTAAATTTGAATGGACGCCAGAATTTTTATCTAAACTAGGACAAAAATCCAAAACCTTATTCAATAATGATTGCACATCAATTAACTTTCCTTCTGTAAATAACTACAACAATAAAACAAATGCCAACTTATAACAATCTATTTACAAAAATTCACATCCCTTCCAAATTCAGAACATTTGAATGCAAAATTTACTTTCTTATTCCAATGTAGAAAACTAATATTATTTTGTTTTGCTGAACTGTCGGTTTTTTCGATGACGATGTACCTTGATTGTATTTTTCCTTGTCTAGCACTTAGCTAAACTTCACGAAGTGGATTGGCTCGCAATCAGGGGGTACTTGTAGCTGCTGGGCGACCGATCAGCATCAGCTTCTGGTCCATCAAGTGTGTTCTCAGCGATTTAACATGAAAACAATATTATTTGTGTCAGAGTTTGATATACAAAAATTCTATTTCTTGAAACTTGGAAATTTTTCAATGCACTCCTCAACTCATTGTTGTTACAGTTGAGTGTAATCTCATCAAGAGATTATTACTTAAAATTAATTGAATATACAAATGAATAATATCCAATACTGAAATTGACGAACTATTTTTAATAATTCTTATGAATTTACAAAAATTGATCCATATATCAAAGGAAATTGTAAAATAACATAGCATTAACGATGATAATACAAATAACTAATGATAATAATGATAATTATAAGTTTAATTATTCAACAACATTTCCTACCATAACATAACATATATATATATATATATATATATATATATATATATATTTATATATATATATATATATATATATATATATATATATATATATATATATATATATATATATATATATATATATATATATTGTTATGCTAGGAAATGTTGTTGAATAATTAAACTTATAATTATCATTATTATCATTAGTTATTTGTATTATCATCGTTAATGCTATGTTATTTTACAATTTTCTTTACCTTTTTTTCACTACTATCGAACCTTATACTATGCTCTAGTCGATACATATGTATAAAGAGGACATTCCTGAAGTGGTTCTATCATGAAAAATATATAACCAACGATATATCTAATGAAAATCCACGATTGAATCATATCAAAATTGAAATTTATAGCAAACATTGAATTAAAGTGAAATCAACGTATAGATGAGTTTTAAACATCCTATATGACAATTCACATCAACAGAAAACCCACCAATGGGAGAGAGTTTTGTGAGGAAACTGATAATATACAATAAAATGTAATGACAGAAATTGAAAAAATATAATTTTATAGGAATTTGTAAATAGTATGTAAGAGTTAGAATTAGATGTCATTCATAAAATCATTAATATTAGTTAGAACAGCAAATAATTAGGTAAGAAGTGATACAAATTCGGAAATCTGTGAAAAAATAAAAATTTGTGAGTGTAACCATGGGATAACAAGTTTGGGAGAGATTGGAAAAAAGTTAAAAAAGTGAAGCCACGTACAAAATTAAAAAAGAATATTCCATAGATAATATAAGAAAACCTGCTATAAAATTCCCGAATGAGAGAAAATTATTGAAAGGCTGAACAGAAGCAGTACATGGTAAATAAAAATTCCACCTACCTGGTCTAGAGAATAAATCTTGGAAGGAGAGCAAGTAATCTGTCATTGAGATCCCAGAAATACGTCCACAGAATTGGAAACTCCAACAGAAAAGCAGCCACAAGGTATTAAATAACTGAACTCATCAAAGTGCAACTTTCACATTGATATAATAACTTTGAGTGTTTAAACCACTGGTCACTTTGTTTTGGGTTTCCATGTCAAAGGACTGATAATAAGTTCAAACTTTCTTTTTCAATACGTTCATTGTCACAAACATCCATATTGCACCATTTTAGGTCATTGTTTGCTAGTATAAGGTAGCTATCGCAGACTAGGGTATTTATAAGTTTTGATTTGAATGGAAAACCAACCAATTTGATTATTCTCTGCAACTGGTGTTTATTTTTTTTATCGAATCGTTAGTGCCAGGTCGGCAATACAGATCGCAGGAACCGACTGCTGAGAAGGAGTGACTCATGTTCATGGGCGTACCTGACTGAGCTGGGATGAGGTAAAAGAGGTTGAAAAAGAGAAAGGTAACATAACATAGCCGGAGTTCTTATTTGTTATGATAGGGATTCAGAAATTATAATCTGTGAAATAAATTCACCAAAAATATATACAAATTTAAAATCATATAAAAAACCAATCATAATGATTGGCGCCGCAACGCGGGGCAAATAAGGGAAATAACAGTAATAACAGCAATGTGAGGAGATAACAGTAACGTGGGCGAAATAAAAATAAAATAAAAAGGCGAAATTGTTATAATGCAATACTCATCATAACAACTGTCGCCCAACGCGAAGCTGAATTGTCAAAATAAGAATTAGAAGCAAATTAAAATTGAAAACAAAAATATTTTCAAAGTCAAATAATATTATACAGGGAAAATAAAAAGTTGACATTTTAGAATTTTTGCATTGACATATTTATATAAGTGGGGAAAAGATGGACTTTTTGACAGAAAGGGTGGGCGAAAAATTTGACATTTTCTCAAATGAAATGATGGAATTAATGAATGAATTGAAAAATGACATGAATGAAATGAAAAATGGAATGAGAGAAAGTACGGGAAAAATGGAGGAAAGTTTCGAAGAAAGTACAGAAGGAATATGTAAATCATTCGAAACAAGTGGTGAGCAAAATAAAATTCAAGGAGTAATTATACAAAAACCAGATGTTAGTAACAGTTCATTAGAAAAAGATGATAAACAAATACAAAGTATAAAAATGAATATCGATAACAATGATAATGAGTTTATGGATAAAATGAATGTGAACAATAAACATTTTCAGATGCGACAGGGTAAAATAAATAATAAAGTAACAAAAATGAAAATATATGACAGAAACATGGTGAAAATGAATCTTGAAATGCAGAAAGGTGACCAAAATGATAAAATGATTATAATAAAAATGAATGACATGTACGTGGCTAATAAAAATTTTGAATTGAAAAAAGAGAACATAAATAAGAAAATAATAATAATAAAAATAAATGACAAATATGGCTAATAAAATTTATGCAATGAAAGAAAGTCATACAAATAATGAAATAATAATAATGAATATTGAAATGTATAATATAAAAGTAGGAAAGAATTTGAATAAATATGACTACCAAATACAAGAGAAAGTTGAAATTATGAAAATGAGAATAGTTGAGAATATTAACATAAAATTTCAATTGAAAATGTGTGAAATAAAATATATGCTTGCAGTTACAAAACAAGTACGATTCCATAGAAGGAGAGATAAAAAATAAATAATAAAATTAGGGAATGATCAATTGTAGGCTTAACAAATTTAATAGGTGAGTGAGAGATTAAAAAAATTAAAAATTGAAAAAAAAAATTGATAGATAGGTATTGTTGCAGAAACATTTGAATAAAATAAAATAAAATGAAAATAAACTTGAAGAAAAAATACATCAATGAGAGAAAAAACTAGAGGAAACAAAACAACACATGAATAAAAAAATTAAGAAAGAAAGAAGAATAATGAACAACAATTAATAATTATTTATACTAAAAAACATGGAAGTTGAAACAATTATTGGTACAGATCAGATAGAAAAAGTAAAGAACCAAAATATATTATGAAGGAAAAATATAGAAATAGATAAAAAATAGAATGAATTTTGAAAAAAAAATTCAAAGAAATTAAGATAAAAATATTTTGTGTATAAAAAGAATGTATGTGAGAAATGAAAGTGGAAATGATGAAAATAATAATAATGATATATATAATGAGAAGTATGATGATGATGATGAAGGTATATTGATAAATAAAATGAGGTATATTAATGAATTATAAATGAATATAATAAGTTAATGATGTATGAATAAAAAATAGCAAAAGAGAATATACACAAAATAAAAGTAAATGAACTGAGAGATTCAAATTGATAAAATATCCAATTCAATATGAATTCAAAGAACAACTAAAGGAAAAGATAGGTAAATAATAAAACAGATTATAATTGAAAGGAGTACCAGTAATTATGAAATGAAATGAATATTGAAAAAAATATATCAGTATAAAGAAAATATAGAAAGTCATATATGATGATATCTTGAAAATTATTCTCTCTTGATTTGAAGAGGAGTCCAAAGTCTGTTTTTTTCTGAAACAAAAGAACGTAGAATTAGTAGTTGTGAATAATGAATTTTACTAGCAAGTATTAAAATATTGAATATGAATTTAGGGAATTTGTTATGTTAGGAATTGTTGTTGAATAGTTGAACTTATGATTAAACTTATAATTATCATTATTATTATTAGTTATTTGTATTATTATCGTTAATACTATGTTATTTTACAATTTTCTTTACCTTTTTTTCACTACTATAGAACCTCATACTATGCTCTAGTCGATACATATGTATGAAGTGGGCATTCCTGAAGTAGTTCTATCATCAGAAATATATAACCAACGATATATCTGATAAAAATCCACGATTGAATCATATCAAAATTGAAATTTATAGCAAACGTTGAATTAAAGTAGGATCAACGTATAGATAACTTTTGAACATCCTGTATGACAATTCACATCAACAGAAAACCCACCAATAGGATTCGAGGGAGTTTGTGTGAGAAAAGTAATGATAAACAATAAAATGTAATGGCAGAATTTGAAAAAATATAATTTCATAGGAATTTGTAAATAGAATTAGATGTCATTCATAAAATCATTAATAATAATTAGAACAGCAAATAATTAGGTAGGAAGTGATACAAATTCGGAAATCTGTGAAAAAATAAAAATTTGTGATGGGATGAGAGAACAAGTTTGGAAGAGATTGAAAAAAGTTGAAAAAGTGAAGCCACGTACAAAATTTTAAAAGAAGCTTCCATAGATAATATAAGAAAACCTGCTATAAAATTCCCGAACCAGGAAAAATTCTTGAAAGGCTGAACAGAAGAAGTACATAGTAAATACAAAATCCACCTACCTGGTCTACAGGATAAATCTTGGAAGAAGAGCAAGTAAGCTGTCATTGAGATCCCAGAAATACGTCCACGGGGTTGGAAACTTCAACAGAAAAGCAGCCACAAGGTATTCAATAACTGAACTCATCAAAGTGTAACTTTCACATTAAAACAACAACTTTACGTGTTCAAACCACTGGTTACTTTGTTTTGGGTTGAACTTACATATAAAATTTATTTCATGTCAAAGGACTGATAATAAGTTCAAACTTTATTTTTCAATACTTTCATTGCCACAAACATCCATATTGCAACATGTTATGTCATTGTTTGCTAGTATAAGGTAGCTATCGCAGAGTAGGGTATTTATAAGTTTTGATTTGAATAAAACATCAACCAATTTGATGATTCTCTGCAACTGGTGTTCATTTTCCAATTTCTAGCCTCACTTTTTTCCACTGAACAACTTTTCTTATCGAATCGTTAGTGCCAGGTCGGCAATACAGATCGCAGGAATCGACTGCTGATAAGGAGTGACTCATGTTCATAGGCGTACCTGACTGAGCTGGGATAAGGTTAAAGAGGTTAAAAAAGAGAAAGGTAACAGAACAAAGCCAGAGTTTTTATTTGTTATGATAGGGATTCAGAAATTATAATCTGTGAAATGAATTCATTGAAAATATATACAAATTTAAAATCATATAATCAACCAATCATAACAATATATATATATATATATATATATATATATATATATATATATATATATATATATATATATAAGTAGAAGGGCTAGGCGGGTTCTAACTCATCCCCTATTTAGGGGTGGGTTTTGGCGAGCGGTTGAGGGGGTGGTTTTCGGGTGCGATTAGGGATGATGGCGGCAGCCATGTTGTGGGAGGGTTTGTGAAAAAATGGCGGTAGAGAGGGGTGGGGGCGGTTGTATGTGGGTAGGTGGGGGGGATGAGTGGCCTGTGATTGGTCGGAATGGTGGCAGCCATGTTGTGTATGGGAGTGTGTGATTGAGAGTGGGGGGTGGAGAGAGCTGTGATAGGTCGTGGGAGTGGTGATAGCCGCCGGCCGCTATCCAATAGCCGAGCAGCATATTGAAATGGGGGTGTCAACCAATATCCGTCAACAGCATTGGTCGGACGGAAGGGTCACGTGATCAGTGGATGGCGGCGGCCATTTTGGAAAGTGGGAGGAGCCAGCGATGATGCGGCTATGACTGAACCGACAAGTCTTTGCAAGAATATTATCTACGTCAGCACTTCTTATCAGTTGTTTATTTAAGCGACCGGATATCGGCGGCATCCTTTGTTTACATTAACTGAGATAAGATATCGGCGGCATCCTTTGTGAAAGAGTTTGTTTACATTAACAAGATAAGAGAGTATGCAGC